>JAQIXS010006729.1:0-10226 GCA_034700785.1 Rossiulus vilnensis | reverse complement strand
TGGGGAGGGAGGGAGGGGGGGGGGTAAGGGTCAAAAACTGGACATCCTTTATGGATGACACACATGTTGTGACTGCGTTTCCTTTCTGGTCATGAATGAAGACTGCACCTTAGCTCTTCCCAAAAAATTGGACAAAAATCACTACATCATAAGGGTACATTTTGAAAGCCAGGTCGTAAATCAGGGGTTAAAATATGACATCCGCTTCACGACCAGCACTCACGAATGACCTTTAAACCGAATGACCAACTGAAACTAACAGTGCCTATATGCAGGGTCATTACGACGTCCCTGCGCATTTGGAAATTTGCATCATTTCCGTTTTAATCATGATCAAATCTGGCTATAAAAATGTCAAAAAAGGCAATTTATGTTTTCGTACAAGTGGTTTCCTCGTTATTTCTGGAGAAAACGGCCATTAACGACAATATTAACTACACATAGGTTTCAGATGCGTTTGTGTATTTTGTGAGAATTTTTTCGGCAATATCAATTGTGAGCAAGTATTGCAAACAAATGCATTTTATTCAGCAAATAGATGTCCAATTTAAAGCACTTTCAAACGCACCTTAATTTACAGAAATTACCGAAAATGGTCAGCACAATTGAGGATCGAACAATAGGTACCATTACTTCGGTATTAGACAGAATTTAGACCACAATCGTTGATTTGCAATTACGGATTTTAACAAATTTGCTCATGACGTTCCATTAGTTTTTTCGAAATTCTGCGCATATTGCGCTTCTTTTAGTTAATGGGTTTATTTTACACCGAAAATTAAACTAAAATCCATCATGAGATCATTTTACAAACTTTTATTTCTAAGCTAATTTGGTGTGGAAATTTGAGCCAACAAACAATAACCTTTGTGATTTGTAATCTCGATTTTAAAAAAATGTTTGCCAAATTTAACTTTCAACGAATTTTCAACTTAAAAATCCATATCTGCTGCAACAAATTGCGGAATTGTGGAAGAGTGAAACAGCGCACGGGTAACATCGTGTGGGGTCAGGTGCAAAATCTTGGTTAGTCTTTAAAGTCCTAATAAAATCATTGAAGTCATGGGGGGATTTCAAAGAGCCCATGAAGCTCTTCGGTACACATTGATTAAAAAATTTAGCAGTATTTTGAGGTTTTTTTTACAAACATCTGCCTCATCCCCAGTCACTTCAGGGATTTAGCCGACCTTACAGAACTTTAGCCTGACTTCACAGATTTTAATAACTTCAGTGGGACTTCAACGACTTCAGTCTTTTGAAGTCCTTGAAATTTCACTGAAGTCCCACTGAAATCAATGAAGTTATACAAATTATTGACCAACCCAAACATTGCTCTCCACTACGGAATTCGAACATCAACTAATAGGCACCCCTGTTTAATTACTCACAATAATAATATTTAAGAGGAAGATGCGAATTCAGAACAGGTTTGATGGGAAACTTGGTCTAATCTTGGGGGAAATTTATCTCCATATAGATAATTATTCCACTGAGTGTATGCAATATCAACACGTAAAATATCAAAATCGAAGAAAGCAGATAGCGTTGAGGGGAAACTTAATTTCAAAACTGCTATTATTGATCAAGATGATTAATTGTTGAAATGTGTAATTATTGTAAAAATGATAGTAATTATTATGATTATGATTGAAACCATATGGGAATGTAGTAGGGGGATTTTTCACCAAGTGTTGCTGTTAAAAATTCGTTGTATGTATGTGAAGGTGAGATGATTGGCACTTAACTTTGTAATGTTTATTATTTATTTAATTAACGATATCGCCTGATGATGGCTTAATTAAGAAGCCATTGGCTGAGTCTCTTGGTCTTTCTGTTTATTATAATGATAAATGAGTGCCTTTTCAAGGACTCAAATGACATCAAATTATACACCCCTGCATTGACACAATGGAAACATTAAGAAAACATGAACCTGGTGCGAACAAATACGCCGTCAGAATCACAACGAAATTGCATCCCAATCTTTGATTGTCGTCGGAATTTCACACACCCTTTTGTCATGTAACTAATGAGGGGTGGAGAATTTCAGATGTTCTGAGAGCCAAATGGGCGTTTAATTTGGTTCTTCACCCCTAGGCCAGCCAAGTTCCCAATTAGGTGTGAATTCCCACTGCCACAGACACCTCCACTTTCCAATTCACTTACGATGCCCCTCCCCTCGGTAGGCCCTTTCAAGGTGAAGGTGAAGGGGGAGGGCGCAGACCCCCAGTAACAGCAAGGGCATGGTTACCCTCCGTTACATGGCCTCGACACAAATTCACCCTACCCTCCCCCCCTTAGGCCTCCAGAAAACAACCACGATTAGAAAGTGAAACCCTGCAATGACATTCGTCAGGAATTCCACCACACAAAAAAGCATGTACCAAACAAAACAGATAAATTAGCCAAGGGCACTTCAGATGGACTTAGTTTCCAAACATTCCAGGCTAGTAAGTTCACAATTTTTCCATTCTTTTCCAGCAGCTGGTATTCATCCATAAATCAGAGAATGTATTATGTTTTGGTAAAAAGCCCTTTGAGAACGCTTCTCAGTGCAGAGAAGGGATAAGTGCCCTATAGGGTACAGAATAATTGCATGACATTATGTCAGTATTTCCCCCAAGCTTATAATGATTACACCAAGTTTGTGAAATAGATGGTCTCAATACCAAAGACTTGAAAATGCTTAAAGGATATTTAGCAATTTGTGTTTTGACATTTCTCTGAACAAATCTATTTCAGAACACATTGGTTAAAACAGCTGTCAGCATCATATATATGAACACAATTTTTCACAGTACAGCAAACCCTAAAGATCCTCAACATTCGCGATTCAAAGCAGAAATAATGACGGAGAATGAAATAATGACTTGTTTAAAAAAAACGTCAAAATATTAAATCTGTTTACATTAACGTCATCATTTGACATCATCACAAAAAAAAGTATTAATGATTTATAAGCGTGTATTAGTAACAAGGTCTAAAGTCAAGTGCCCTACAAAGTAGTTTGTAGCCCTATGAAATTTTTTCATCATATTACCATTAAATATAATATAAAAATAAAATGTCATTTAGCATGGAAAGTGTCATTATGACATTAGTTTGTGCCTCACTTGGACGATAATGGATAATGGAAATTCCATACAATCTAGCGTCCTTTAATTGATTAAAGTGTTTGAAAATGTATGTACCTCCAAATCTTCATTAAAAAAATTGCTTTCGTTAGTTTTTTTTTAAAAAATCCCATTTGGTCTCGATCACCTTGGAAATTGGGAAATGTTGATGGTATACATAATGACACAAGTCACACAGTACACTCGTGACTGACAGAAAGTTGACCAGAAGAATTGCATTTACCGATTTCATTTAGCATGGAATCTAGAAGTGCTGCAGGGTTTTGGGGCCACGGAGAATGGAAAAATTCGATGTTTTTCATGTATACAGAGCATTTATGAGAATCAGGGGAATATGGTCGAAAGAAGGGCAAACAAGTTGTTTGAGAACATTCCTTATTGGTTAAAACAGCTATACACAGTAAGAGCACGTTAATTTTTCGAAGTACATTAAATACAAATAAGGCATTGCATCACGAAATAAAACTTATTTTGATATTTTCCTCAACTGCCCAGTGATTAAAATAAGGTCATCAGATCAGAATAATTGCATATAAAGGTTTACTTTATCAAGGAACCTAGAAACGCTGCATGGTTTTGGGGCTAATAAATATGAAATAACTTGATTTAAGAAAAAAAAATTAATTATGCACTACACATTGGGCATTAAATCATCAAATATAATTATTTTGATATTTTCCTAAACTGTTCTTCGATTAAAATTAAGTCATAAGAAGAACTGCTTTTAATGTTTACTTTATTCATGGAGCCTAGAGGTGCTGGAGGGTTTTGGTGCCATTGACGATGGAAAATTTTCTTTCGTGGTGTATTTCTTGGAATTGGGGAATATGGCCGAGGGAACTAAAAACAAACATGAGGTTTTGGGGAGGGGACCAATTGTGCATGGAAAACTACGATGGGTCAAGGCTTATTCATCTATTTTTGTCACACACACACAAAAATAGCTGCGAGTAACGGATTTTCTGAACGTTTAAAATTAGAAGACCAAAATTTGAAAGGGCATATCGCAGTTGACTTTCAACCCAAGAGCATCACGTTGTTCATCAAGGCATTTATGTTGCTGAAGCAGAAGGTAGGTCCTTTACTCAATTTAAGGTTTTCTAAGGGAAGCTAGCATTTGTGAACAACAACATTACAAACGGCCTTTTCCTGAGCATTTCATGTTTCCCCAATAATTTTGTTTGATTTTTAATTTCTATAAAAGCCGACTTTATGCCCATAAATACAATGGACATGAAATCATTCTCAGAAATTTGACATGTTTTTCCTCTAAAATTGAACCACATCTGAGTCAAAGTTGAAATTGCCTTTGATTCAAAAACTACAACATGCAGCGCTGTTTTGTGCTGATTAATGTTTACATCATTTTACCTAATCTACGCTGAGTATATAGGTTTATCTTTGCAAATATGCGATTATATACTCTACATAACTAATTAACCGATGTTAACTTGAATGAAATCGCACATTTTTACCAATTTGGGGCGCTTTTCTTTTTGTGCTTTATAATGTTTCAGTGCCCTAAATTTAAGACTACTAACTACTCAAAGTTATGCTTTCGAGCATATAAACAGGCCCATATAAACGTATTAAAAATGTATTTAATTAAACAAGTACATATTCAATTTAAAATCGGAATAGCTATTTTTGTTAAGAATTTATTGCTCTTGAAAATACGCCGAATTCGACTGAAACCCTCATCAATTTCTCAGGTGAAAAGCCTTAAAACACCAGCAAACTATTGGCATTATTTTTGAACATCTTGAATGCCTTTACCCCTTGCAGCTATAAAATTGTTTTTGCAAGAAATAAGATGCCCTGATATTAGGCCTACTCCATTTTCAGGCTATTCGCCTATGAAATTCGAAAGCGAATATTTGTTCAACAAAAGGCATTTATTTAACAACTTGTGCGAGATACTGTTTTTCATTGTAAGTGTAGTAGACCCAAACATTTTTAACATTGGGGACCCACACGTTTTAGAAAGAAATCCATGCATATCTCATTCATACCAAGCAACACATTCAATTTTTCAGTTAATTTTAGCTAAAAAATTACTTACAAATTCACCTGATAACAAACAGAGGTATTCCCATTTGATTTTCTTTATATCCTATGTATTTATTATAGTTTTTTAAATTTTTATAACTTGAAAAACCAACATTTAACGAGCTTCTGTGATCCAACACACGACCCAAGAGCAGTTTTTGAAACACTGAGTTTATATATATACCCAAATGCCTTTTTTAAGCAACACCTATATTAGCTAATCCTAAACGTCATTTGAACGTAATTTACACTAGCTACATTAATTTTTGAATCAGAAAACTACCATTACCACCACGTTAATTAGGAAAACCTTGCTAATATTTATACTGCAATTAGCACACACAAAAATGCACTGCATTATAGTAATGAATTAGCCCATACAAAATTCTCCAACTTATAGCTTATTTTAACCTCGCTATAAACAAAAGGGAAAATAATTATAAATACATAATCATAGTCATTATAAAACATTATTGAATATGTGAAAAATGGACTGCGAAAATACCTGAAAATAACTGCATCATTGCATCTGCAATATACTGTACTTATATTAGTTTCAATAATGTAGCTAAAATTTGGTAAATTGTTTCTAGTGTGTTATACGACGTTGCATTTTTAGTATAATGGATTGTATCAGCATGATAAAGGGTATGATTTTAAATTTAATATTTGCATTATAACTACATAGCACATGAAGGCCTAAAGAAATTAATAAAAATAATTTACAATGACTGCATTTGCTGCCATCAAATTCGAAAGGACCTTTTTCAGAAAAACTGTAGTGCCGGTATGAAAGTCCCACTAACATGCATTGTTTAAAAATACATGTTAATAATAAGCGAATGTTTTAGACAGCAATACCATAATTAATTACTTTGTCCCGAAAACGGTTTTAGAGCTATTAATAATGACGGGAATGTTTAGATTTTTCTCCAGAAAACCTTGCTACACGTGAGATAGTTATTATACAGTGCATTGGACTTTCCCCAACAAATTATGTACAATAGTAAAACAGGTCCTCTTATAATGCATTTTTGATGATATTGTTTCCAGCACAAAACCTTCATCTAAGGTGTTTCTTAATTATTGTGTACATTCATTTTTAAAGACGAATTTTAAATCATCATTTTTAAAAACAATTTTTCATGCGAATTTGGGATAAAATACATTTGCTAAAATGTTCGTCTGCCCAAGCCGTTCACTTATCAACGTTTACAATACTTGTATATACTTGAGAGCAGAGAAACTGGCCCACCTATTAAAAAAAGCATTTCCTTCAGCAAGTAGAAACCCAATTTCAAAACTTTAAAATGCACCTTAAATGATTCCATAAGAATTTTGTAGAATAGCCTGAAAATGCTATTTAATCCCAGAACACAGTATTCCCTGCAGAAACAGGGGTAATGACATGCAGATGTCCCAAAAAATGGCAAATTGTCTAAAGTTGCTAAAGGCTAAGGCTTCCGCCTTAGAAACTGATGATTTATTGCTCTTTAAAAGAAGGCCCTTTGATCCTGAGGCTGCATGGTAACATGCATGGTTAACATTTAGTCACCTGGACTGTGGGTCAATTAGGGCCCTCTAATTTTGGTCACCTTTCCCCCTGGTCATTATTTTCGGCTGGCAAACAAGAACCCCTCATCAATATTTAAGCAAACGTCCACCGTTATCTGGTCATGGGCAATGATTTCGACCCCTTGCCAAATTCAAGGGGGAATGATCATTGGTTATACAAGTCTGTTATTAGCCAGTCCTTTGTCTAACAATTCTCAAGATTCCACGAATGGCCGAGCCCTAGGCCAGCCCCTAGATATTTAATTGCTTTTTTCTGCAATGACAATTATTTACTTTTTTTACAGGTGTCCAAAACTTGTATCTACAGGCTCCATCCAAATACAAACAGGGGACACGAGGACAGACGCTATTTTTCGGACCCCTGGATATTTGTTACACGTATGCATAAATGATATTTCATCTCATTTTTTTTGACCGGTATACATACTTGGTACTTCAACTTACACATTATTTGTATGAACATGTACATTTTTTTGCTAAGATTTACAAACGTAGCCGCAATGTTGCCGCGAAATCTTTCTGGTGTGTTAACTAAACATTTACACACGCACATGTACCTGAGTTGTGTTATTTTGCAAGATTCAAATAAATTTAACAGGCATTTTTATTTTGCCTCTTTTGCTGTAAAGATTTATACCAAATCTGTCTGTGATTCCACCCGTATAAAAGGGAAACCTCCATAAATGGGATGAATACCTTGGTCCGAGCTTTTTTTATATAAGAAAACTATAATTGGGATTTTATGAGCGATACGAAGAACATAGGCCAAATTAAATCCTAGATTTCTAATCTCAGTTTTAAAAATAGTTTCTACAGCAATGTAGAGAAATGTAGGATTAAATCTAGATTTGTGACAATTTTTCCCACAAATTCTGCATATATACAGTGCTCCATCTAATAATGGTATATCTAAGAAAAATACTTCACAAATCCAAGATTTACAATTTAATTCTTCAAATTTTTCTCACAAATGCCCTAAATATTAAAGCAAAGGCTTCCCAGGTGCTTGACATGGGCAAAGAATATCTAGATTATTTTGCTCCTCGACGCCTCCCCCTATTATTATATTTATTAACTCCCCCCCCCCCTATTAACTAAAATTAACTAAGTGTTTCTGCTGCTATCGATATTTAATATTTAACTATAAATTTGTAAGCAACTTATACTTACCCATTCCTAAATGTATTTTATAACGCATGGTCTATGTTGTATTTTTATGACAACCAACCAATATATCAGAATAAGCTCGTCATATTTAATTAAACCATTAACAATACGAGCAACAAACACTGATAAACGTTTGAGTCCGATTCGCTAACTGTAAACGGAAATGGCCCTTTCTTTACAGATGGTATCGCACTATAGAAACAGATGAGTAAGGACATTTAGGTAAGGACGGTTAGCGCATTATCTATAGGCACGATAGGATTATCGTGAAAAACTAACAGTTAAAGGGGACTAAAAAATAACTTTACAAATATTAATAATTGAATGGAGCCAATACCATAACAGTGTTAGTGCACAATCCCCGAGCATACTTTCATATCTGAACTCTAAAAACTGCAGATATCCTTGACCATAGAAACCAATAAAATTGTTGGAATTTCGACCAAACCCCCCCAAAGAGCCAATAACCCCCATCTTGCCCCATTACAAACTACACTATGGTATTACTTATTAAAGGCCCATTGAACCACGCTAGTGCCCGGGTGGAAAAATTAAACACGGGTTTAACCAGAAATTGGTCACAAATAGACCAATATGGCCTATACGTCCACATACGTTGTTTACAATCCTACACGTTCATATGACCATACATGTCAACGCATTTTCAGATATGGTTATAATGCTGTAACATTATACAACATTTTAAATTTTATTTCTTTTGTAAGTGGTGCATTGACCGAAAGGAAGTGAGCAGTAATCTCTGAAAATGAAGTATTTTCCATAATCAACTATGTAGCCATATATGGCTTTATCTAAAATTGCCATGTTTGGCGCTGCCAATACATGGACTTATACATAGTCATTTATTACTCATAGATTATCAGTTATGGCATACAACTCCATTTATGGCCACATTTAATTATTCCACCCATGTGTTCTGTCTTCAAAAAAACACGTTTCTGAAGCCAGTTTTTAAAACCCAGTCGTCATTACGAAGGATATCAATGCCTTGCTGATCTATTTGCCACAAGAGGTGTTTTAAACATTAAGCAATACGTGTGGCACATACGACGTTATGCTTGAACAATTTCGTGGCACTTAACACGCTTGTGAAAAACTTAGTACATGTATATGTTTTTTCGAAGTCTCATTTTTTGTAACGTTTGTTGTCTGAACGAAACCAAATTAATGCTAACTACATGCATATTTTGCACGAAAATATTCAGTTTCTTTCCTCTCCTGAAAAATAGATTTTCTGGCAATTACTGTGTTGTGATTTGGCCCCCTTCAATTTAGAAACGTCATGACTAATTAAAAATAAAAAATAAAAAGCACGACCAGTCATAACTTACACGCATTAAATATTATTAATTATTACATTACGAAGTGCAATTTCAACTTGTTTAAACGAAATCAAATTTGCGCTATCCATATTTTTCACAAAACTACTGTTTTTCCCTCTTCTGACTGGTTGATTTTCTTGCAGTTAAGGTCTGTCCATAAATTACGTTACGCTTTGGGGCTGGGGGTCTTCACGTTTTGTTACAAAGTATTAAATGAAGGGGGGAGGTCATTTTTCATATCATATTTGCGTATTGAATGTATTTCAAAACCGTTATTTTTACCATTTTACACAACATTTTACTTAAAATGAATTATCTTTGCTCGAGTTTTTCAAACATTACAACCACATTGTGCATTCAAGTGTAACTATTCTAAATTCAAAGATTTGTAATCTTTTTAAAAAAATGTCGAATACGCCGTTTCCTTAACAAGTGTTCCTCACCAACTTTAATTTTCGAGAAATGCAATAAAAACCCATTATTTGTAAATATCTTGGACGACGTTAGACCACTGCAACTCTTTAATCAATAATATTTTTAAAGTGAATTTCGTATAAAAACTAGGATGAAATCAATTAATTAAGATCTTGTTATTATAAAATCTATCCTACAATTTTAACATTATCAGCATTTAAAATGATATAATCTGTCTCAGATGCCCTATGCAATGATACAAACAATTGGTAATTGTTGATAATTATACCTCGTTCACACCAGCCACTTCAATTCGTGATTGCTCGGCAATTCACGATTCGACTCGTAGGTGTGAACGGTGTCTGCACGCCGATTCGTGATTGAAAGTCCGTTGGCTCAGCAAAAGAGCGTGAGTGTGATTATTGTTGTGCATTTATTTAAAAGGCATGTTACAAGAAATTGGGTCTTTTTTTGCATATATTGTGTTTTAATATCGCCTTTGTTACATATTGTTGCCTAACTGGTGCAAAATATGAAACCCAAT
>JAQIXS010006728.1:0-10226 GCA_034700785.1 Rossiulus vilnensis | reverse complement strand
ACATTGAACCACGAGACAATCACGGACCAAACAACCTATAAGGGTCGAATAGCTTTAATCAGGATTCGAACCTTATAGTCTTTCAAAAAAACTACCAATGCAGTAACGTTTTCATATCGTGTTAATTTTTGTTCAATTTTTTCCATAACATTTATTTTGAGTTTTGGGTAGGCTACCTGAGTAATCCTGAAGTTTAGTAGGATATTTGATATTAGTAATAAAGCTGAATTTTAAATAGAGTTCATTCTAATACCAATTACATTTGGATTAAAGCATACCATTGGTTAAAAGTTGAAAAATAAGATTCAAAGGAGATTGTAATTGTACTAAATGTACTAAAATAACAAAAAGAAAACAAATGTAAGCATGCATTTTTGGATTAAAGCTAGACATTATAATAGCGAATTAAAAATTAAATATAAACTTAAGAAGAGGACTGTAATTGTACTTAATGAACTAGAGTAATTGTGCTAAATGTACCATAGCAATTGTACTAACTGTATTAAATGTACAAATAGAAAACATTAGATGCAAACATAAGGTTTAGATTAAAGCATGATACTGAAATGTACAAATAAAAGAATGAGACTGTAATTGTACTAAATTTACTAAAGTAACTATACCAAATGGACTAGAAGAATCCAAACGAATCAATTAAAGCATCTACAAGTAAACATATAAGCTTGACATTACAATGTCCAGTTTAAAATAAAAAAAATGTTACTGTGCTAAATGTAATAAAAGAACTCAAAAATACTAAAATAAAACATTCAAGCTGTTCAAACGTTCCAATGGTATTGGAGTGTCAAGCAAAAAAACTAAGCATACATTTAAGAACGGGACTGCAATTGTACCAAATGTACTAAAGTAACTATAATAAACGTCCTAAAAGAATGTACTAAACGAAAGAAATCCTATTACATGAGAAAAGTATATAATTAAATATAACTATGAATACAAAGGGCTGCATATGGATGGCAACTTGATGGATGACTGTTCTTCTCTGGAAATTGCGAAATTTGGATGACTTTGATTTTCGATTTAGCATACACAAAATCCCGGAAAAAAATCACATTTAACAGAAAAGACTAGTCTTGGAAATTTGTTGCTAATCATGCCACGTAATCGTTCCATACAAAAGCCTTGTAGTCAGATTTTTCGGTTCATTTGACCAGAACTGAAAACCTTTAGTGAAATGAAGTTCATGATTGCTTTCGGGATTCTTACTTTCACGGTGATGGTTTATCCTCAACAGGTAAAGACAAATTCCTTTACTATAAAAAATGAAATATCAAAGAATAACACAATCTAAAAAATGAAGTGGTGTAATTTGGTGTTTAGAATGATAGTCGAAGGAGAATGGATTGCAGTACAGAGAAAGTCCAAGATGTAAGAGTGTTTCATTACATTGAACTCTTATTTAGAATTTTTAAAATTACTAATTGAAACCGTTCATTAACAGTGCCAAATTCATGTACCTCTACAAAATGGGACCCCTGATGACCAACCCCCTGGTGCAGGGCACCAAATGTTACGCAGAAAAGGCAAGATTCAGAAAAAAGAATACACGATAAGCACAATAATTGAAATAATAATTAACGAAAATGTCAACAAATCATAATTCAAGAAACAGTTTAGTTTGATGTGAAGAACTTTCAAGTTGTGTTATTAGGTTTTCATTCACGCTAAATATAATTGTATTTAACATTTGTGGTTTTAGGTAAAGATAGATTATTAATTTCATACAATTAGTGGCCTTATTATTTTTAGGTTCCATGAGTATTGATGAAGTTAAAGCAAGCGTCAAGTGCACATTATCCTTATCGGAACATTCTTCATACCAACTGCATTTATGGAATGAGAAAACATTACTATTGACTTGGTTGGTATGTGCAACAGTATCGCTAGGTTTTCTCGGATTAGTATACTATTCCGTAAGCCTGTCTGTCGGCCAACTTACGTATAATTAAGAGAAGTGTTATTTCACCTTAATTAACATGCTCTTCTTTGTAAAGTATTGACTTAAACCGTTCGGATACATTTTACAAACATTCACTGCAAAACCCTTGCGTTTCATGATAAATAAATCTTATATTTATCAAAGACATTGTGAAACTAATTTTGTTTTCCAACAATGCATTCTTTATTCGAAGTAAAGTTTTCAAACCTTATTCAGCCCCCACTGTTTATTCCAAAAAAATTGCATCATTGAGATGCATTTTACAAACATTTTTAGTAAAAATCCAGCACAAAATAATTCGATCTCGCAATGTAAACAAACACAAAAATGTTAAACTTAAAACGAGTTGATAATTTCTGTGATTTCGTTTTTTAAACGATAGGCTCATGGTTTTAATTATCATAATCATTATGAATAAATACAGGAAATTTATCCGTTCAGATGCATTTGAGAAATGCTAAAAATACCAGTCCAGTTCTCTAAAAGATGCTGGTACAAATATTTTCAAATAATATATTTTTTTTCACCAAAACGCCGAATTGAAAAACACCGAATGCAAGGGAAGAGAATGTAGAGATATCTGCATAAATCAAAATTTCTGAAAATTAATACAACTTCGTGTCGAACTTGAATTTTGATTGAAGGTAAATTACAACAAGTAAAACATTAATTTGATTTTTTTAGAAATTAAAAATAATAATAATTCACCAAATAATAACAAACGCCACTAATTTATTACATCAATTTAAATTAGTGTAAGAGCGTTCCATCAAGGACGTCATGGAAATTGGACAAAATACATAACATTAATTTTAATTTATTTACAAACATCGGATTGAGACTGGTACATTATCACCACAGTGAGCAGCATAAAAGAGCAAACGACAGCCTTTTTAAAATTAAATATATTTTAAAATATTCCAAAAAATGCTGGAAGTTATAATAGGCTACTCACGTCCAGCAAGATCACATTTAGTATCAACATTCCATAAAGAGTAATGCCACAATCACAACAAATCGATGTTAATGCATAGGCCTAAATGAGAATATTTAACTGTTTCTGAGATCTTTAACAAATGTTTTTAATATAAAATAACTTGATTCATAAACTTCTAAACAACAAAACAAACAATTCAATTCAATGAAGATTTCATCAGTCAAATTTCAATAGTAATATTTTCATTAAAATATTCATCACTTTTTAATTTATACCAAACACATATACATATATATTCCAACACAAATATATTCAAGTTTTAATTCATACCAAATTTAAATTTGGATCAATTTTTGATTTAAATCAAATGTAAAGTTTTGACATTGAACAAATTGCAGTATCATTTCTTAAATTCCAATTTAACTATACCATATTTTGGCATACGTTTACATATGTTGATCTATTAACATTTTTATTGCCTATTTATTGTAATATGGAAACAGTTATTTTAATCAATTTACTCACCTATTTGAGGAAAACTATGCAGACACGTTTTCCGAATAGCTAATGATCAAATTGGTTTACTTTTTGCCCACTAAGGGTTTGTTTTAAATTGTTTTAAAAACAATTGAATAAAACATATTGAATAATACAATTTATGAAATTAAATTGTTTAGTGAAAGAACTGTCCTTTATGAGTGACGAATTTTGTGACGCTATTTTTTAATTTAAACAATGTGTATTCTGAAATAAATCGTTGTCAGGCACCTAAATATGCTTATAAACGAAAAAATCAATTGCAAAAATATGTTCATAACCTTTATGATGATTTCATTTACATTATATTTCGAACATCATTTATGATAATTAATAGCCTGGGGAATTAAGATCAATGAAAATGTGCCTTAATGCACCTTCTAATTTGACAGAAAAATGTTAATGGATGCTAGAAGAATCCCTCAATCAATATCTACAATAAATGACTAAAGTGAGTGAGTAGGTTTATTTGCCAGGGAATGGAAGTACAACAATTTCTAAAACTCATAAGAAAACAATTTTAAAAATAACACATTTTTAAAATTCGCAAAAAATTCGCCAATTAAAAACAGCATTTTAAAATGGCATCCATTTAGGATTAAACGAATAATATTTTCAGCATCGTATTATTAGAGAAAATTTACAGAATATCTAGGAATATTACAATCTCAACACTTCAGTAGTTTTCCACTCGTTTCCACTCACATAACAGTATTTTTCATTTTATAAAAAAGCTTGACGAAACATTTCACACTCGCAGATTTCAGCACAATATTTACACGAAGCTCACACAATTACAGCATTTAAAATTACTCCTAAATAACTAAGTTTCCCTCGTAGTTGTGTTTTCACGCTAAATCTTGGAACAATGTTCCCGGTTTTTCCTCGACATCTGGCTGACAATACATTCTTAATCAGCTTAATTCTAAAGCTAATTAAGAATACATAGTCAGCCAGATATAATCATCCATCAAAGATTATTTCAATAAGACTGGAATTCCAGAGAAAACATTGCGTAGGTCAAATGCCTTCTCCAAATCACTTCAGTTTATTGTTATTGTATTCAGACACTTTGTAGTACGGTAGAATGGAGCACATGAAGAAGTCCAAAATCCAGTCTGGAAGGAAGGAAACAGGCATGTACATGAGCAGAGCATCGACTCCGTTGACGTAGCGGGACTTGGGGTGCCTTGCACCAATGGCATGGATGATGTCATTGGTGACCATCTTCAGGTCGTTGAATGTCGACAGTGGTGGTGTAGAAATGAATTTGCCAAGAACCGTTTTGGCTGAAAGAATTTCAAGCATGGTGTAAACAACTCATATCTGATCACCTCAACCCATCAGGATGGAAAATTCAGCATATCGCTCCTGAATGCCAGCTATGGTGGCCCTTAATTAACAGTGTTGGTATTAATAACATTATATTAAATAATACATTGCTACACATTTTAAAATAGCAATTATTTAATAGTATGTTTATTAATGCATAGACGTTGCAATTAAAACCTATTAATTGCAACGTGATTAAATGTCTTCAGTCCAGAGATTCTGCTGGAATTTATTCCCGACTGCTATTCAAATGTTTAATATAAATTACTAAAATTAAAAAATATTAAAATTTTGATTGTGTGATGTCACATTACCGAACCACCCCCCACCCCTTGGTCACAATTGTCACAAAAAACACACAACCCACCCACCTCCCTATGTGTGACATCATTTATGGACGGACCCTAAGGGCAAGTACAAGGGGTGAAGTGCCCGACAGACCATAGAAATCATCCTCTAATAAGGGCACATGTGGCAATTGATAAGAATTTTATAGCTTAATTATCTGTGTTTCTTTGTATATGATAGTCCAATATTTTTGTAGTGATATAGCCAGCGCCGGTTGCAGTTTGGTTAATATGGATTCTACCTGAGAACATTTCACTTTTGTCGTTTTTATTTTCCCTGGCTTTCTGCTCGGTGATCAAGGCGTTCATGTAATTGTCTCTTTGGCCATCCACGTGATTCATCTTTCTTTCACTTAATCTGTTGTGCTGCGTGACTTTGAAATCTCTCTTGTTTTTCCTGGTTAAAAATAAACGACGGAATTGACCAATGAAAGCTATTCAGCTTATAGATTACGTCTTCCAGCATAGCGAAAGCCTCGCTGATGGCAAAAACTCAAGGGACTGGCATGACTAATTGCAAACAAGCTCTTGCATTCTATTGGTCCATTTCAATTTCCCAGTAGTATTCTAGTTTTGGACACACAATGGCTGATATAGTTGGTAAATCTTTATAGTCAACTTACATCATTCTTTCTCGCCCTAATATCTTATCAATTTTAGGTAATTTGCTTAACCATGGAAAAAAGTTGAAAATTGATACTGCGCTTTGAACCGAAACTTCCTCGTAGATTTGTTGTTTGGCCCTCAGGAACCAGGGGTCGTCGTACTCGAATCGATGTCCATAAATCGGTATGCTGATGTTGTTGGCCACACTGAGGGCTATGAGTTCAGAGAAGTCGCTGGGCTTGCCTTTCAGCTTCTGCACTTCGAATAAGAACAGTTGAATTTCGTTCTGGAATCCAATTCGAAATGCGTGTTCAGAAAATGCAAAAGTAATTTAAAAAGAAAAGAACATACTTTGTCTGGAAATACGAATTTAAAAGAAACCCACTTAAATGGAAATACAAGCCCGTTCAGTACCATACAATGCTGGTCTTATTTCTTGTATGTCATTATACCTTGGGATTCTCTCTCTTTGATCTTCTTCCTCTTCCTTTGAAAGCTATCCTTTGATAGCTTTAAGCTTACAGAAATTCAGTTCGAAAATAATATGAAGGGTGCCAAACCATAACGTATTAAGCGCCAGTTAAAAACACTGAAGAGGCCATTTCCCACCGCTATAATTATGAGAATAACCCTCTCTTGTCCTCATTTTCA
This sequence comes from Rossiulus vilnensis, assembly GCA_034700785.1. Lineage (NCBI taxonomy): Eukaryota > Metazoa > Arthropoda > Diplopoda > Julida > Julidae > Rossiulus > Rossiulus vilnensis. Next base: position 3,856 of record JAQIXS010006728.1, on the reverse strand, counting down.
AATCATTTAAGAAATATTAATTAGAAATAAATTGAAATGCATGTGAAATTATCTAAATTAATGGCCTAAATAAAGCAGTTCTGTTATTGAAACCTGGATCGTTAATTGCTTTAATTAATGGACCTAGCACAAGTGATGGTTTTCAGTCTGTATTCTTTTTAAATGGTTTAAAACTACTAGTAAGAAGTGGTGATTAAGAAAAACACGATATAATAGTGATTTAATTTTTATATTAAAAATGTTAGCCTACCATAATTTGGGGTTCTATGCTTAGTTTCCCAACTCCACAATCTCTCAGCACATTCAACACAAAGCGTCGATGGGTTTTCCATAACTCGTTGTCATGTAGAAGAAAGCCTTAGTGAAAACAAATGATTTTAAATGTGTTAAATTTTTGTTTCGACCTATTTAGTATTTTCTTATTGTTTGGAAGTGCAATGCTTACTATACTGATCGGTTTCGAAAGCTTGAAGCTGCATCTGTGGTCGTCCAACAAATGTTTCTGCCTGGTTAATAAAAGCCTCTTTGATGGATTCGTAGTTATTTAACACAACAACCAGGCGATTGCCCATATACAACCTATGTATTGATTTAAATGTTGATCCCAAATTGCAAGTAAATATGTATTCAATGATCATGCTAAATGCACTAAATTTAAAAAATTTAAAAATAGAAATAGTTTCACGTGGAATGTGATTGTTTTACCTTGAAACACCTTATTATAACAGAGATTGATAAAAAGAGAGAAATGTGTTACTTGTTAAAATTGGAACGCAAGATATTAATAACATTGAAAGATGTTGTAAATAACAAAATCGAATTCTATGTAGAATACGTTTGGAATTTTATTTTAATGATGCACGGTTTTTAAAGAAAGTTTTTTCTCTATCAGATTTTTGTTAAACTAAAACAGCAAAACAGTAGTTTTTTTCTCGATATACCTAAATTATTTATACAATTTTGAAAGAAATTTTGTAAAATTGCATTAAAACTTGTTAACAATTTTATTTTATTGATAATTGAATTTTAAAACTAGACAGTCTTTTCTGTCAAATTATTAGAAAAGTTTAAAGCAAATTGGAAAAGGATATAACCTATTATATTTTCACAACAAAAACGAATTTGGCAATTTTTATAGAAAATCGTGGAAATACCGAAAAGTTTAAATGCATGTAAAATAAAATTTTACTTAATGTAGATTTAATGTGCATGCAGAATTTATCAAAATTACAAATCCCATAGTGCGTCATTCATGCATCATATACATAACTAAACTCTTGTCGTTAAAGCGTTTTATTAAGTATGATTTAACTTTTCAGATTTCGGGTAAATTTATTGTTTACTTCAGGCTGTATTTTTGCTATTTTAAAGGCCGGTTTCTTGTTTAAAAACTGCAATCACTTTTGACATGCTTTGAAGACGCTCACCTGAATATTGGTCCATATTTCTTGGCTAACTTCGAAAACTTTAAATGCGGTTCTTTTCCCATGCACCAAAGGTAGCCCACGAAGGGTAGTAGCGGTGGGCCAGGTGGAATGCCTTTTGGAATTGTCAGATACCAGCGTAAAATCACTACCAAACTAACTGTTAGAGCAGTTGAAAGGCTCGTTGCATTGGATAAAATGCCTATAATCGATTCGGTTATTTCAACAAGAGCCATGTTGGTTGTGCTTCTTGTTTGTAACTGAATGGCCAAAAATAGCCTTCTCATCAAAAATATGAGCCGTTTTATGACCTTCTAATGAATGTAATTGATGCTTCGTTTGTAATCCGTTTTGCATTACATAACATACAGTAATTTTAAAAAAATCTCAAATTTATTGGACGAGATAGTTTCAATTTTTTTACACTAAGTCAATGTCTGGATCTGATGTTAGAAAATTGCAATCGTAGCAGATTTATTTTGAGAAGTTATAAATATGGTATAGCTTGTTTCTGCATTATTTTAATATCAGTTATGTTGGGAAATTTAGAGTATCGATCTCCCGTCTACTAAAGTTAGTTTAAATAACGGAAAAGTTTATGCTGAAACTTAGTTAATCAGATTATTTTTAAAGAAAATTTCATTTCGAATCCAGTCTATAATGGATCACACTGACAAACTAAATTGTGCAGGGTAAAACCCCAAATAATTTTAGGCTGTTTCGAAAAATAAATAATCGAGATTTGTTTATAAAAGCAACATATTACTGTTATTTTACCATAGTATCAGCTCGCATGGCATGACGTAACACGCTTAAATGGAATTATAAAGAAAGAAAGAATACGGGTTATAATTGTCTGCCAAGGAGGAGAAAGTGGTAACTAAATATTAGTTTCGTAACTAGCACTAAGCTGATTTAGTTCAAAGGACGTTATTCGCCTATGAAGTTTCATTATAAAAACATAAACGAGAACGTAATGAAAAAATTGATTTGGTCGAAATTTTGCCAAAGTCATATGCGCCACAAGTAAGGCACCAACTATAAACGTTCAAAATACCCTCTTCTCCAGTAGCAAGTAAGACAACAGCGCATTAATGTAATTCATTACTTTATTTTGATGTCTAGGCTTTCAAACCCAATTGTGATACATGTTTGTAGCAACGCTGACGTGGTTTAAGGGGTCAAAATTGAATAACCTTTATTCGTGTCCACCTTACCGAGGTTTGCTGTCAAGTTCGTGCGAATGACTTGATTATAGGGGCAAGAGTGGGTTATCAGCATAATCAGGAGATTTGATCAAAATTTAACAATTTTTGGCTATTTCTATAGTCACATCCGTATGTTTTTCCAGGAGGACGGGGGTGTCTGTTTTATGGGTGAATATTGTGGTGTCCTTTGGTATTTTATAACCAAATATCCCAGTCTTTCGTGTTCATATATATTTGGAAGAATTGTTGAAACATTGCTTAATTAACTAAATGAACTTTTACTTACTAAAACAATAGAAAATGGCTTTAAATAAATGAGCGTTATTTGAAATGTTAAAATATTTAAAGCTGCTGTTGACGAAAGAAACTTCTTATAACTAAAGTGTACCTGGGTGGAAAAAATACAGAACAACGCATACATGTATAACACCATTAATATTCAATTTTATGCTTATCACTAGAACAACGAAACGTTCAAAATTTAACATAAAACTGAAATGATCTGAATTGAACTTGATCCTCTTCATCATGATATTGGTGATGGTACAGAAGGACACTTCTGTACCATCACCTCCCCCCGGGTCACCGTGACAACGGCAACAATAAATATTAAAGTTTTATGTTGTATTTAACATTTATTCATCGAATTTTATAGAGCATTGTGGTGAAAGTTTAAACAATTTAGAGATTTAGTTATTATTTTTTTGCTTAGGATATGTATTATAGAATTGTTAAATTCAAGTTTTCCCATATAGAATATTTTGCCTATTAGGGTCTGTGTTATGATTTATAATTTGTTGATAAAAAATTAATTAACTTTAAAAATCCGCTTTGCGACTTACTAATACAGAAGTAAATGTATGGGAACATATAAAATGCGTTAAAATATTTACCCATATTAAAAACATACCCAATGATATAACAGAAATATGATAAATATTGTACATTATTATTTGGCATATTTTTAGAATATTTTGTCACATATTATCCTATGTTATTTAAATTATCTCATCATCATGTTTTGTACATGTACTGGTTTCAATTTTAAAAGTGCCTCAACCATAGATGATCATGTCTGCATTTCTGCTCACAGCACAGATGTTAAAAAATTTCGGACGAACAGTAAATCCGGTGCCCGGTTCCATGTTTGGCTTTGAACCATCAGAAGTTTTGAAAGTAAATGCCTGTAGCATCGATATGAAGTACAAATAGAGCTCCATGACA
>JAQIXS010006727.1:0-10228 GCA_034700785.1 Rossiulus vilnensis | reverse complement strand
CCTATGATTAGGGGCCGTGGCACCCCCCAGAAATATGTCCTAGCTACGCCAATGTTGGTGGCATAGTCACTTTTCACTCCACAAGACCTAGGGGTTCCCAATTGCTACCTCACCACTATAGCAGGTGGGAAAAAGCTCCTACAATGTAGTAAGCTGAAGGAATCATACATGAAGTTGATGGGCTATTACGACGTTATGGTGTGGCACCCTTCAATTCCACCAGGACAAAATGTCTCTGATGATTGATCTCGTGGATTTGCATTTTCAGGAAGAGCCTTTCGCATCAACCCTCAGCCCTGCTCTGACCGCCATGGAATGCGAGGGATCTGCATGTTCCAGTGGGAGTGTCGTCGCCGCAATGGCGTCATGCTGTCCACCTGTCTGGACAGGTTCCTCTTCGGGACCTGCTGCCAGCTTCCGGATGCGAATGGTAACTCCACCAGCATTACCCAACCCACCAAACCTCCGCCAGTGTCCACCACCAGCGGACCTTTGGCCAATACGGTCAGCAACTTCTTGCAGCAGTCGGAGGATGGGGCCATGGGCACGTCCCATTTCGCGTTCTCAGACGCTGAGTTCAGCACGCCCAAGCCCTTCTTCGACAAGCTCAAGAACAAGACGAAACCCGTCTACTCTGTGCCTGACATGGACAAAATCTTCCATCAGTTCCTGGGCAGCGTCTTGGCCAACTACTCCAAAACCGAAGCCTTCGTGACGGAGTCCAACCAGCAGCAATCGTCCACCGTAGATGGATCTTCGGACTCTGTGACGTCATCCACCTCCGTGGATTTCACCACTCAAGATCAGGCGTCTTCAACTGACTCTACGACGCCATCACTCGACGAACTTGTGAGTGAAATCAACGATTACGACGAATATCCCAACCAGGAAAACCAGACAATGTCCACCCCAATGTACGAAGACACTTCCTGGAGCATCAGTGCCACTTCGAACTCACCGGAAGTGGATCTCGTTTCTGATGAAACGCTCATTCCCTACGAGCCTCAAGGCGAAACTCAAGTGACTTTCGATGTTGTTCAAGAGGTCCATCATTCTGATGAATTACTAGATGGCCAATTGGAAATGAGTACTGCCAGTACTACCAGCAGTGAATCGCCAGAAACAACTACAGATGCTACAACTACTACAACAGTAGCAACAACAACAACAACAACCACGACGGCAAGACCCATTATCGATTACAAAAACGGTAAGCAAGCATCTTTCACTCATCACAAGTTATTCTTACCATAGTTTCTTGTCAATATTTTTCGATCATCCATTGCAATAAATGACCTTCCAGAAATTCGCATGTCTGGAAATCAAAAAGAGATGAAATAATGAGAATTGGGGTAAAATGTTCAATGGAATTTCATTTCGTGTCAGTTACTTCTGCTTTCATTGAATATTTTCAGCTCTAAAAATCTACCTAATGATTCTTTCATCCATTTCTAATTACATTTCTTGCCTACCTGAAGCATTTCTCACTCAAATAGGATGAAAGCAAATAAAAGAGCTCAAACTATGGTCGTATTGTACAAGAGTATTGTAAGCCTTAACCAATTAGAAATATTAAGCTTATAGATCATGCTTTCTCTCATAAATGCTCTCTCTTTCTATTGGTCCTGTTGAATTCCCAACATACTCTTCAGTTAATACAACCATAGTTGAGAATCTATTCATTCCTCCATCATTCACTATCTGCTTATTACGTTTTCATTAAATATGCGACCTTATCTTTTGTTTTGTTTTTGTTTTTCACCCAGTGACAAATATTCTTGTTTTCATATCAACGACTCTTAATCTCATTTCCCACAAAGACTTAACTTTACGAGGATTTCGACAATTTCTGTCAAAGACCATGTTCATAATAGAATAATTGAGTAAAACCTTGTTTTATTAATTGTTCTCTTACTGTAAATTACAACAGACAAAACAGCAGTTTAGTTAAGAATCAATATTTTCTCCTGTATCAAGTGAACGCACATCTTCTACGAATGTTTTGTTCCCATATTTGTGGACGTGGGAAGTCCCGCTACTTAACACTTAAAATGACAGTAAGCTTGATTTTTTACAAGTAGAGAAAACAAGAGGGATCAAAATCCTCCAACTCATTACAAGAAATGCAAATCAACTGCAACCCATGATTCCATCCATGGTCTTCCACCAAAAGGTGCAAGGTTATGGAGAATAGCATACTCTCCAAAGTTCAACAGTGTTCGCTCTCAAGCATTGAAGAAGCTTTTTGAATCCCAGATGATTTCCGAGCACTTTTCATCGCACTTATTATTTCTTGAATATTCCATATATGCGTCTTTTCATCGTCGTGCACCTGTGTACTTGATAGCCCCTGATGTTGTTGAGAAGTTGTTGTTCTCGTTCTCCTCCTGGACACTGTGGCCACCGTCCGCTTTCCTCTCGCACCTCTTCAGCGCAATTCGGGACACTTTTCAAACTCTGTTAGGCAAAGTGGTGATGGGTTCAAAGTGCTGGGCTACAGCATGCCAGCCTCACATTGACCCTGATCATGACCCCGATCAGGCTCCATTGGCTGCTGCTGCTGCTTCCGCTGACGCATTTCCTTTACAGCCGAGTGAGGCGTGTAAGTAACAACGCTTTCACAACGCCATCTTTGCACTAACAGCCCAACATTGACCAAATTAACTGCATGGACATCAGAAAAAAAGCCTCTCAATGGGAGCATCATCAAAATCGAACGGATTTTGAATTCAATTTTCGCTTAAAATTACTTCCACATGATTACAATACTTAGACTTAAGAGGCGTATAAGAGGTATATTGACCCTGGTGAAATGATCACTGTGTGATTCTCTACCGATATCACTATGATAAGATTAGTGATATCACTGTTTCTATACTGATATCACTACAGATATAGTGGTTTTTTGGGCTACTGATATCAGTATGGTTAGTGATATCACTAAATTTGTACTAATCTCACCACACATCAGTATATTTGCACTGATATTTACTGATCTTTCCACCAGGGGACAGAATGATTTGTTGCAAATTTACAGTAACTGTATATCAGGAACTAGCTTCCAGATTTCAACCAACTTAATTAAATCTGTTACTGTATGCCTTTCAGATCATGTTCAAATTACTTAGTAGCATACAATTCGATTAAATTCTATTGAACAATTTTTACAATCCAAAATCGAAAACTAATTGCAATATGTGGTTGTAAATTGCGACGAATTTAGGGCAAATATTGCGTAAAGCAGCTCTCTACACTAAAACTAAAACATTTTGAATTTCTCATGACATAATAATATTTACTAAATATAATTTTCAAGCCAGGAAATGCTTCCAATAATTTATTTTTGCGCTACACTATATTTAAACATTCATTAAAACTAGATCAGATACATTATAAATGTTTGATGTGACAGCAATGTCCTTACAGGAAGGATTTTTATGACAACATTTTATTAGAAATCTTATAAATACAAAAAACAAGTAGTATTCATACTCATAAGCTCAATTTGAACTGGATAGTCGATTGCATCATGACCTGTTAAATTAATCGGCGATTTCCGAAGATATTTTGGTAAATCAGCTGATACTTTAATGGACAATGGTTCAACTGACCAAAGGCACAACATTCGCTCAAACATTCTTACTCACACCATAAATACACAATTAAAGTTTCGCACTTAAAATACAGCATGTATGTATCTTGCTTACAATTATGGAATAAAACAATGTCCAGACTAAAACGTGGCCTATGGAAAATTGTAGATGAACCCCAAAATCAAAATCGTGTTATTTATAGTTCGGTTAAATGAAGTCATACTCTTTGAAACTGGTTAACAGTTTAGAAGGCTTGAATTCAAAGTTAAAAAAGTAGTTTCATGTCATCTAAAACTTGGTTAATCAAGTCATGCTCTTTGAAACTAGTAACCAGTCTAGACTCTCATTGACTGGGAATAATTTCCCATCCTCTTGTTTATACAAGTTCATATTATGCACGTTTCATAATTTTCCTTCTTTACACGTACCCTTGAATGAAATAGCACCATGATGTTGCGAATGATTACCGAATGACGTCAACCAACAACATTGCACTACCAAATGAACACTTGCCTAAAACGTTGATCTCAATTTTTATCCTTGAAATTGCATTTCTTCAGAAGTTTTACCATAATCAATATACATATCTCGTACAAGACATTGTACACAGCCCTCGACTCAAATCTCTATTACTTTATGAATTACCATTGAAGAGTTTGACGAATTACGAAATAAATCATTTAGATTGCGGTGTTCGTCCATTGATTCCCAACGGACGAATCGTGGGTGGGACCAGCAGCAAGTTTGGAGAATGGCCGTGGCAAGTAAGAAACTAAACATTTTTTATTGCTTAATTTGCTTGGCAGTATTTCGTAGTTTTACATTGCTCTCAGACTGGTAGTGTGGCTGATAAGATACAGTCGAACCTGGTTAAATGGGCCCTGGATGAAAAAGAAACCTCTATAACTGGAGTGAATATCTTGGTTATATATAATAATTGGAATTTTGGAATTTTTTACCTATTTTAAATGGGATCATTTTTCTCTTACTTGTACCTGAATACATTCTAATTTTAAATTAACAATAAATGTATGTTTTAGCATATTAATTAACGTGTACATGTATTACGCTGTAGACCTACTGTACATGGATTTCAAAAAACACCTCTATAATTTGTGTTTAAATGGGAAACCTCTATTAGTGAGACTTTTTAGACGGTTCCATAAGATCCCGTTTATCCAGGTATAGCACGCTTTCATAGTTTAGCAACCATGATTTAAATAGTCTCAGTTGATTGCTTTATAAAAAAAATCAACTGCAAAACATAATTTAACCACAGCAATTCACCAGGAAATAGGTGCCGGTTTACCGTTTAAAACCGCATTTTTATGTCATGCTTTGAGCTTTCAATCGCTTCGGCATAACTTGCCTTAGCCTGAGGTGTCTTAACCGAGAATTTTAAAGAGCACTTTGGATTTCAGGTGTTGATCAAAGAAGCCACTTGGCTAGGGTTATTCGTGAAAAACAAATGTGGAGGAGTCTTGCTTAATCACCGATATGTGGTTACAGCGGCGCATTGTCAACCGAGGTAAATTCTCATTAAAATTTTAAATAATCATCATAAAGCCCATTTGATAATTCGAACCGGCGTGTACAATTAACAATAAGATTATTTAACAATATATTCCTTGCGTTTATCTGGTTTTAGGAATAAAAACAAAAATTATCCAAATTATTAACATTGTATTTTCTGTCTTAAACAAGACAGATTCACCATTCATTGTCCAAAAAAGGACATGAATTTAAACGTATTTTTTCAGCTTCAGATAGCTTTAATTTTACATTTGTCATTTCATTTTGCAGCTTTTTAGCATCTCTTCTGGTAGTTTTAGGAGAAAATGACCTAAGCCTGAGTAACGAAGACTTCAAATCGACCCAACGCAACGTGCGCCGCATCATCGGGCACCCAAAATTCAACGCCCTGACCTTCGACAACGACGTGGCCCTTCTGGAGCTGGAACGATCCGTGGAGTATCGTCCTCACATCGTCCCCATTTGCCTGCCAGCCGACAATGCAGATTTCAGCAACAAAATAGCCATTGTGAGCGGCTGGGGGAGGATCAAATATGGTAATTTACGTGACAATAGTCGTGATCAACTTAGAAGTTAATATCAACTTAAATGCTATTGTATGATACCCTCAAAATGCAGATAATTCTGTAAATGTTTTTGAGAATACTGTCTAGTCACATTGCAAGGTGTACAATGCACCATGAGGGGGGTCCTGCTGGCTCTGCAGAACCATTTTTTTTCGAGAAAATGATTCCCCTGGCCTCCTTGAAGCAGATTCATGCACTTTAAATTGATTTTGGCACAATGACTACGTGAGTTGAACGTCGAGGGGGGGATGTTATCCCATTCGGAGTATCCGCTTTATACTCGAGTTCTTTACAAAGCCAAGGTCACATTAGCACCCCTTAAATCTAGGTGATCTCAAACGGGCCATATGTTACCTTAAATAAGTGGTGGCACAGATGGGTCACCGGGTCACCACTGCACCATGCTTAACGAAGAAATGTGGGTCGAATGTTTGTTCCAACATGGTGAGAAAACATCCTCATGAGGAAAACATTTCGATTCACTTCAGGAATTTTTTTAAAAATTGAAACGCAGTATTTGCATTATAATTGAGTTTTAACACGGTGGTTGTGGCCGGGCATCTTGTTTATTTATTTTAATCCTCGCACTCAAGAGTTCATTCGCCAGACCACTGGTCAGAAATCAGCTGTGTGTAGAATATATAAATATATATTTTTTAAAAATTAAAAACGTCGTTGTTCCTTGCAGGTGGGCGACTACCAACTGACCTTCAATACGTGGACGTCCCAATTATCCCCAACAGCAAATGTCAACAAATGTTCTTAGCTGCCGGTCACATCAAGGCAATCGGAAATAAATTTATTTGTGCAGGGTATCGCGATGGAGGAAAGGATTCGTGTGAGGTCAGTTCAAGATCAACGGTAGTTTTGCCAAAATGCAAACAAATCATTAGTTCAAACAGGCATTTAGTTTCCCCCAAATGAGGGTGGCCAGGTAATTAACGATCCAACATACATGTATGACAGGAGTTTAACTTTGTCAGTGATTTCAAATGACGTCATTATTTTAAGGGCGCCAAACCATAACGTAGTAAGTGCCAAAGCAAGCTTTCCAGGAGAAGGAAAAAACTGAATAATTTCGTGAAAAATATAAATACATGTAGCACTAATTTGATTTCGTTCAAACAACGAGTTCAAACGCTGTACACCACTGAGGTTTAACTGCGAAAACAGAAACGAGAACTCTGTGAAACAATTGTCTTTGTTGAATTTTTTTTTCCTCCAAATAAACGTTCAAAACACCCTCTTCTCTTGCAGCAAGTAGGTCCAGGTCCAGGTTTTAAAAAGCTAAACTTCTGAAACATGTTTTTTCGAAACACTGACGTGGTTTCAAAGGGCCTTTTCATACCCACCTTACCGGTGCTGAGGATTAAAAAATGAGTCAAGAGTAATCGCACACTGGGGGATTTGCCCATACCCTGTAGGCTTTAGTGATATTTATAATTTTCCCCTTGGATATCCACGGGGCTTACTGCAGATATGTGCAAAAATGTGCAGGGCCCAGGGGTGTCTCTATTGTTTCCTCGCCACTGCAGCAGGTGGGTAATGGCCCCTTCCATGTAATAAGCTCAAAAAACGCATTCTGGAGGAGCGGGCACTTACGAACTTATGGCTTAGCACCCTTTATTTATGGCAACATACACGTAAATGGTACCAATGCCAACTGTCTCGATGTTACCTTGAAAAAATACGATGGATGCGTATGCACCGAAATAAAATGTCTAATTACCAAACTTCGGTTTCTTTTAGGGTGATTCCGGTGGTCCATTGGTTATGAAAGGAGACGATGACCGCTACGTGCTGTTGGGCACTGTGTCCCACGGCATCAAGTGTGCCTATCCTAACTTGCCAGGAGTCTACATCCGAATAACTGCCTATAAAAGTTGGATCCAGAAGATTATCAACAGCTGACCCGAGGGGGAACAAGAGCGAAAATGATATTAAACTGATCTGTGATCACATATTTCGCATTTTTTAACGCGCTGCACCCTAATTTAATTTTGATTTTCGACATTGAGTGTGGTCGTTGGCGCCAAACTGGAATGGAATTAATCGGCTGTTAAAACAGGCTAATGTGGAAATAGGGAATTAAACCTGCATTAAACGCCGATTAAATTCAACTGATCTGGTGCGAGCGACCTTCCGATGGCTGAAATATTGTACTGGCGAAATGAAGAGAATTTTCATTTAATTTATTTGACATCTAAATATACTTATTTTCCAATTTCGAATAAAATAAATATGGGAATAAATTACGTGTCTTGTTTTATTATGTAATGCTAGTTGGAGTTGTGTTGGAGGAAATAAAAAAAGTATTAAATACATGTGCGTATTTGAACTTATTTTGACGTTTTTTGGCCGTTAGGTGAATAACTATTTTTGTTAGTGTTTAAAAAATATCAAAATTTACAGTTTCTGATTTTTTATGCCCAATAACAGGGTGTCCCAAAAGTTTAACGTCTAAGTATTCTCGGTATTTTGTTTTTGATCTCAATATTGGACGTCAAAGAAACGATGAAATAAAAAACTAAAACTTTATTTTACGTATGTTTATGTTTTTTTCCTTAGTTCATGGTTATATTTCTTGCCTATAACTTAAACATGGTTACTAAATCATAAATGGGACGAAATTTTGCAGTTAATTATCAAACTTTTTGTTGAACTTATATTTGACATTTTTTTTATCAGTGAGCTTTTATCGTGAGCTGCAGGTGTCATAAAATTGCTAAATTGCTAAATTTAAAAGTATATTTTCTTTTCTCAGTATGCATGTATGAATGTATGCAAATGCAAATACATAGAGTGAAAAACCAAGGTGAAATATAATTGGTATTTTAATTTAGCCTAAATTTATTTGTTCAAACTGGATCTCATTCGTTACTGCAGTTTTGTTTATAACGAAAAATTGACAAGATAATGTATTCAACAACCAAAAACAAACTACCTTTTACTTATTTTAGCCACCAGGATTGCTACCAGAATATTACAATTTCCAAAAAATATGGAATGCTGCAAAATGTCTAAATATTTAGACAAACAAACGTATAATTCCAAATGTTTTTGTACGCTTGCTTGCAAAAATCTTAAATTTAAAATTTAAAAATCTATTATGGCAAGTTGACATACCTGTAATCATTTATCTTCTGCATACTTTATGCAGACATTACTTTATAATACTGATGTATTCTATTACGAAAGTGTAAAAATAAACCAATCCCTCCAAATAAGTAACAAACCAAGTCATTAAATAAATAAAAGAAAACCATTTTTATATTGCGTATTTACATCAATCAAATGGATACCATATTTCACACAACAATAATATATACAATCAATAATTCCAAATATGTACACGTCCAGTTATGACACGCCTTGAATAAATATGGCTTCAATAAATATGCCTGCTTTTTCCGCAACCGAAATGACCACAGGTCACAACAGCAAGATACCCTATCGCGCAATACCTTCTTCTGTTTCAATTCAGACTCCTGTAAAATCACTTATTTCATTGGCAGGAAGCAGTGATCACAAACTTGAAATTTCGGCTAATTAAAATTAAAGCGTGTTTAAACAATATGCAGTCATTTAAAATGACAACTTCATCTAGTCTCACATCTGCTTGGCAATCGCATTGTTCGGAGATTTCTCAAAACCAATGGCTTTTGTGAGTCTAGATATCTATTTATGTCTAGGTTTCAAAAATGCGTTCTATTTACATCACTTAACCATAAACATATCGTTTTTTTTAAATATCACCTTAAAACACTAAAATCTGGTTGATCCAATCCCTGAACGTTGAAATGCGAGTATACACTCCCGGCTGATGAGGTTCGGCACAGCCGATGCCCCAGGATATCACTCCGGCTAAAACCCATCTGTCATTTGGCTGTCGGATCACTAAGGGTCCACCAGAATCACCCTACAAATGAAAGCAGCTCACATTAAGTTTTACACAATTTTTTTTCATAAACTTATCGGATTATGACGTATTGCATGAACATGTTTTCAAAAAATCGTACCTCGCACGAGTCCCGTCCCCCTTCATCATATCCCGCACAGAGGAAAATGTCAGGGATGCTCTCCAGAAATCCTGCTTTCCTGTATTCCTGTTCACATTCAGCGTTGGTAATTACAGGCACTTGAACCTCTTGAAGGATATTAGGAAGAGGACCCTCTGAAAAGAAAATGGGTTTTGGTTTATTAAACATTAGTATAATAAAATGATGTCCATCGCATGTAGTCAATCTGGATGAAACGAAATAGAGTTAAAATAAACTTTAACGAAGTTTATTTTCAGAATAGAGTTTCTAAAAAATATTATTTTCAGAATAGAGTTTCTAAAAAATATTATTTTCAGAATAGATTTTCTAAAAAATATTATTTTCAGAATAAATGTTCAGAAATATTATTTTCAGAAGTTGTTTTTACAAAAATTTTATTTTTAGAATATTTGTGTCTGAAATACGAACTAGTATATCTTCGGATATAACTATGGTTCTACCGAAAACCCACTGACAAAATTACCATACTAAAATC
>JAQIXS010006726.1:0-10228 GCA_034700785.1 Rossiulus vilnensis | reverse complement strand
ATTTTGTTAAATCCACATTTGAGAGAAGTCACGTAATTTATGGACTGCTCCGTCGTGTAGCCATGACTTTAATTTATGTGCTTTGTGAATGACCCCTACTATTTACAAATGGCGACCAGCAAGCCGAAAGTCAGTATTTTGGATAAACAGCTCAGTAAAGGAAAGTCAGAGGTTAGATTTATCGTGTTTTTATACTATCTGGTATTATTTAATGGAAATATAACCGTTATTTATTGTCCAATCAATGAAATCGGCTCTTTTTTGAATCCCCATGCTTAAATGCGCCTAAATCGATCGGACATTTTATGTATTCACATAGATCAATTTGAGTGCATTTGCACTCCTGTTCTCTGAAATAGTGCAATACAGCCAGAATAGGGTGTATTCTGTGCCTGAATTGCAAACTAGGTGAGCATACATTCTGGGTAATTACATTTGCACGTTTGATAGCTTGGCTTGTTGCCCGTCATTGCAGATTACGTGAAATGTTGTTACTGATAGGGTTGGGATAAAACAGATGTTCATAATGTGATCATTTTTAGATTATCAGATATGGGTCAACATGTTGGTGTGCGAATGCTCGAACTCCTTTTCATCAGGGAAAAAAATTTCAAGCGTGAAATCAAGCTACTGAATATGCTTTTGTTTGTGAAGTCCAATTTGTGGAAGGTATTTTACTTTCAATAAAATCGCGAATTTGTCATAAGTGGTTTGTTTGGGTTGAAAGACAGTGATACGTTTGGTATCATTAAATTATAGGCGTTGTTTGGAAAAGAGGCTGATAAGTTGGAGCGTGCAAATGATGATGAGCTGACATGTATCCTTTACACTGTGTTTTTGGTAAAAAGATCACAATTCATGTAATCCAAATGACAGCAATGATTTCGATTTCATCAATATAGGGCTGGTAGTTCACTTTTTCTCACGTGATATGCCATTGATTAAAATGTGATCATACAGGCAACAATATAGACTTGATCTTGCAAAACTGAATTTGTTGGCTACGAAGTAATTTGTTCAGTTATAGAAACTATTAATGCTATATACATTTTAAGCATAATATTTAAATTACATTGGCTAATATTTGAGAACGTTTGGAATTTATATCCCATAGCTGTGAAAGAGGGTTGTGAAATAATTGTTATTCGCCTTAATTTATAATGCATTAGATTATATTATTGAAAAAGAACCATTGGTGAATAAATTCATATCAGTTCCAAAGGACAAAGGTACAGATTTTTACAACTCATTTTCAAAATTCTTGGTTCTGCATATTAACAAGTTATCATTTAATTTCTAAAAGGAAGTTTGAATTGTTCGTCATTTGTTGCTGGTATTATTGAAGCAGTGCTGAATGGATGCAATTTTGTAAGTGTTGTTTTTTGTCCCGTATTGTATTTGTTCAGATCTGACGTAGGACAAATATTTTGTTCTAATTTTAGCCTTCCAAAGTGACAGCACATTGGCATAAGGGTACTACATTTATGATTAAATTTGAAGAATCTGTTATAACCAGGGATAAATCGTTAGAAGGAAAATAGTTCATTTTCAGCATTTTGTAAATAGGCGATTGTAACAGGACCGTTAAAAATATGTTTTTGATAAACTCTTGATGTTGATGCTTGTGTGAAAAGACGTTCGTAATAAAAGGCAATTAATGAACGCATGTTTTGAAGTATCATTTTATTTTACTTTCAAAATATAATTTGTGCGAAGCTTTTATTTTCTCAGCTTGTTCAGTTATCTTAATTCTGAATACAGGGTTTATCATTTAGATTCTGCATTATGCCTCCTGATAATATGAAGTTCAACTGTAGGATTGGGGCGTCATTCATCTTTCAAACGTTGTGTGCAGTTTTCACTTAGATTCAAAGAATATTCGATGTTTTCTTTTAATTTGGTCGATCTATAAAAGCAGCCACTTTAGAAATGGACATTTATTAGAAATAATCAATTTAGCTAGCATAAAGAAAATGTTATTTGTTTAAATCATTGTACGTTTTTCCGCTTTCTAAGTTCTTTACTTGTACATGGGAAATGCCCAACTCTGGCCTTTTCCAGAAGTACCATGTGCTCGGATAGTAAATCGACGTCACTGCATTCCATTGTAGTATTATCTCTGTGATATTTTCAATCTCTTTTTCCGCAAAGACAAATGTGTAATTGGTTTCATCGTTGTATTGCATTTTACTACAAATATATGATATATTTTAGTGAAAAATCTGTTAACGTTTTCCTTTAAAGACTCCATTACATGTAATGTTTTACTCACTTATTCAAAAATAAGATTCGTGAGGAATCAATGTTCTGTCCAGATAACGTTAAGTGGAGTTTTCCATAATAACCTTTGGAGACTTCAATTATCACACGATAATGGTATTCTAAAATTAGTTCGATCTTAGACTTAAGTTATAAGGCTGAGCCGAAAGGATACCCACCATGCAAAATAATTACTCATACATTATTGCTTCAAATACTTATTGTAATTGCTAAATTTAATCCGTCTACTCTACTTGTTTCCTTTATGTCTTATAATTTCAAAAATTATAAAAAGTTAAATAATTAAAAGAAAAAACAACCCGATCTCTGAAAAAGGATCTTCACTGCAGTACACTATTGCATTGCGGGTCGCGTAATGTAAAAACGTAATTTGAAATTCAAATGTATTAAATTTGTAATAAATAAAGGGGACATTTCGAAATTATAAAACTTATCGGAGACCTTAGATGACGACAATAAATATAGTAATTATAATAAGCATTTATAGCCAAAAGTTAAAGCTTATGAATATTTACTACAATGTGGTTTTAATTCTCCTGTTATTAAATATAACTTCTCATGTTCAGGCTTGGATTTGTTATGAAAATGGCTCGCATTTGCAGAAAAGCCCATCTTATGGCAGTTATCATTTTCTCCGCAATCGAAACATTCTCCTCTCAAGTAACTTTCCCAGCTGCTGCATGGTATGGCCAGGAAGGGACACTTGCTGTTGATAGATTCGATGAAGTACATGTAGGAAAATCGATGATTGCACAGGAAATATTTCTTGAGACGTTCTATATCATTTGAAAAAATATAATAAGCTCTATATCTACATTTCGGATGTAAATTTTAAATCGGCTAGCTATAATTTCTTAAACAGGAGTTGTCTGAACATGGTGTTTCTAAATTTTAGAACTACATATTGTATATGTTTGAGACTATTAGACTAACCTACAGAAGTTTACTTCCTTCTTCATCACTTAAAATCGGTTGCATTATTAAGTTTTAGGAGAATTATAATTTTGGATATTGAAAATTAATAAATGTTGAAGGAGGAAGGACAAGATATTTTAAGTTTATGCAAATTTAATTTGTAGTACTTATTAATCTTTTTAACCATCCTTTTGACAGGGAAAACTTCCCCTTAATCATTCTATATACAGGAAACATTTCTTAATTTCCTTCGCTCTTGCAAGTTCAAACCTAAGCTGACATACTAACCAAGAGTGGATAGGTCTTCACTTGACTTCAAAACTTCAGCAAGGCCATAATTGCATCCTGGTTGAGTTTTCCCTCCATTAGGATAGAAATCTACGTGACCAATGGGTTTGTAATAACCCATCCCTAAAACAGTATTGTGAAAATTTATTACTGCGATTTTTAGTAACCATCCCCTTTTTGGATATTGCTTAATTAACGCCCAAAACCTTCGATACTCCTTGAATTTGGACCAGTGTCAGTGTGAATAACATCTACAAAATTGGCATCGGATGAGTCGAGTCGGACTTCTGTAGGCGTATCTTCGAAGTAAGGCTTTGCAGGGTCTAACCCTTTATGCATAAGGAGATAAAATTATTAGATGAGCATGTACTTATTTTACAAAAAGGTGGCGAATTTTGCCATGAACCTGTAATGCGACCCAATCCTTTCACTGCATGGCCGACATAACTTGCAACTTGTGCTCCTAGACTGTGTCCAATAAGATGAATGGATTCTGGAGTGACACTGAAGTTGTTCTGAAAATGCAATGATGGTATGCGTTTATAAGATCTCATTTCTCACAAAAAATAACTTCCAAAATACACCCAGCTGTAATTTATTTGAGTAATCTCATTCATTCTGTTTATACTGATCGCGTTCTGAAGAAAGATGAAATGTATGCATTGCGTTTTTGCAAAGCATGTATTGCAATAAGTCATTTTCTGTTCAATTTCTATTTTGAGAACATTCCTACCTGTAACGTTCGGACGAATCTGGCTACAATTGGGCCCATAATTCGAGCATTAGCCACTGCTTGAGTGTATGGTGGCATCGCTCCATTTCTCCAGTCGACAACAATGACATTGTAGTCGTCATGATCCAATAGTTCTTTGACCATTGACTATGAAATAAAATATTGTGCAAGTTTTAAGATTACCAGTTGATTTTACTCTCAACCAAGGCGTCGCGCTATGTGCATCATTTTGAGAACTTTTCCTTACTCTGAGCCATGGCTTTAGTTTCCGTTCTGTAAAACCGTGAATTATGATTTTTGTTTCACAAGAAGAACAGAATGAAGAGTTAAATAGCTCGGAGAAATTGTAGTGGTCATAGATCTGCTCGAGAACAAGAAACAATAAGACAGAAATAATTATTGACATTTTTGTTGGTCGCAATTATTTCAAGCCGTTTGTTCTTTTACCTCTTCCGGAATATAACTAGACCTAGTGTTTAGCTGGAAAGTGACATTGATAGTGTCTGGACTCATTGGAAACACATTAAAAGGTCGGCTTACAGAGTAAAATTCACCCCCTAAACTGTAACATCCAAAGTCCCCATAACATCGAGTCAGAATCAAACCTGCGAGAAACATTTACGAGATTAATATTGTAGTATGAACAATGTAACCATTACATCAGTTTTTAGATCAATAACGTGGCATAATGTGCATTTGAAGTTTTCACCAAAGATGCAGGAAATAAATGATTGAAAAGTATATGAAAATAAAATCCATATTGCTTTTGCAACCAAGTTTTATAAGAACATTAATTGGAACATAAAAAACATAGTTTAAGCACATGTGTAGCACATTCTAGTGTAGGTGACAATAAAGCTTAATTGATAGACTGATTTAAGATGTGCCATTGGTGTGCAAGTACAGAGAAACCTTGATATGGTGACCACCCAAGGGACCAAACAAAATCGGCCAATGTAGTCGGTTGATCAGTTTATAGAAAAATAATATAATTCTTGTTTACTTCAATTGTTACAACAAAAACAAAGTAAATTATCAGTACGTCATTTAAGATTCTATTATGATTAAGATTGTTCTTCCAAATTTAAATTTGCTGATACCATATTAAAATTAAAATACATCAAATTAATTTTCGCAATTAACCTAATAGTTTCAAAAATCTGTATTCAAAAATGTATTCAGTTACACATGCATGATGAAAATAAGAAATCACCAGTCATTTGGTGCAGTAATAAATTTATTAATATTTTATTTGAAATCACAGCATAAAACTTACATTCCGAAGATACAGATTTCAAAATTCTTGAAACAATTCACAACTCGTTTTATAGATACACTCATTACGCACTTTTAGGGCCTAAGCACAGTTCCTTTATTGAAGACCCGTACTTACGGTGAACACAAATAATCCTAGTGATAAATGTACATTATGTAGAATTGCTATAGTATGGCGGAACCCCCCAAAAAGTGGTCAGGCAAGCAGGCGGGTAATATATTGGGGAAAAAATGAATATTAGCAGTTTATAGGCGTTTTTAAAAGGACCCTAAAAATTGTTCAAATTACATGTAGGTAGGCAGTCTATATAGGCCTACATGTAGTAAGGCGGTCAACTTGACAGTCTTTACTGAAGTTATTTGGAATAAAATCAGTGAAGAAGAAATACTGAATTAATGGCGTGTTATTTGTCTCATGATGCTGCTAAATGGTGTATTGCAAATACAAACAAAATCCCAAGGGTCAAATCTGGTGACTTTGCTTTTCTTTCAAGCTGTTAAAATATAGTGCGTGAACACACTTACCGAAAAGTTCAAAAAATGCAGAAAACATCGTAAATCAGACGTTTCACGTATGTTGACAATAGCAGCTATTTTCGATTTATATAGTCACAATGTTCCTAGGAAGTTCACATGCGTAAAGACTGAGATGAACAGATACGTTTGCTGGAATTTGAACTTTCAAGAAATTGATATTGTACGCTTAATTTAATATATTTACGGGCCAATCAAGGTCAGTTAGTGCATGGTAGTATATCAATCTATGAAAACATTAATTACTTAGAAAATATTGGCAGCCAAGCCATTGCCATACACCATTATTTGCATAAAAAATTTAAAATAAATTGACAACACATTGAACACAAAAACGTTTTAGTTTCTCTCATGACTATTTAGTCACATCTTTGGATTTCATTCGTTTCTGTTGTCCATAAAATCAGGTTGTTGGGCTCATCTTGACATTTATGAGCATATTTAAAAAACTGCATAACAAGCAATATCTGATAACAGTAGCTGTCACCAAAAATATCACGAAGTACGTTCCTCTTTGCTCAACAAAAAATAACGCGCATTTTTATTTAATATTTGCATCAAATGGCCAAATATTTCAAATGTAACGCAAGTTAACATCTCTATTGAGGTTAAGAAGTCAGATTAAATTGTTGCAGATAAAACGTTGTGCCTACGCCCATTAAAAATCGATAAGAAAGGAATTTGGGGCTGATCTTTCAAATTTGATTAAATTCACTTCCCCTTTACCACATTACATTTCCTTGCTGACAGTTGAATTTAAAAATAATATTGTGCAGCTGTGTACAGTGCAATATTTGACCGTGGGTATTATAGGCACAAAAAATAGAAGAAGAAAAATGTAGGTCAGAAAATGAACTTGTTTAAATTTCCGGGATATATAATTGAGGGTATGCAACTCGGAATTGAATTATGTCACAGCAATTATTAAATACTTATAATTCTTTTGTTCAATAATCATTAAATATTCGTCGCTTAAATAGGTATAAATATTTTTTTAAATTTACGAAAAAATTGAGATGAATATGAGTTTGGAAAGCTAGACTCCCAAGATGGCCGTCTGCGCTGCAGACGCTGGTAAAGTCCAGCGTTCGTAGGCCTAATTCTAGCAAAAGGAAAACAAATTCCAATCTTCATTCTGTTCAATGTCTTCTATATACAGCGAATGTAAACATATTTTAACATTTTGATCTTGGAAAAAGTGTAAGTTTTCTTCCAGGTTTTAATATTCTGTTGGTTCCACTGCAAAATTCCGTCCTAAAGGATATAATAAAATAAACTGATATACATGTATATTATAGACCACAATACTAGAACAATGTTTTCATGAAGAACACAATTCTTACACTTCTCCACTTTTCATGTCCTCGATTTCTACGTAGTCAATGCCCAATACGGGTTTCCCCATAAAAATTCTCACGAGTTGACTGGTGATTCCATTGCGGGACTCTAAAATCTGTAGTTTGATTCGGGTTAATGGCCCTACTAAATGACTGCTCATTACTGTGACGTATTTCTCGTCAGGTTCAAAGGTCCTTTCACTAAAAGTGAAATCACCGAGCAAGAATATATTGTTAATGACCAGTTAAACATTTTTATGCACATGTGGTGAATATCGTGAACATAAATGCTAATTAAAGCACACTTGCTTTTCATCGAATTCTTTTAATTCCCGTCTTCTCTGGTTTTCATCGATTTCTATAAGCATGATTCCATTTATGCTGTCATCATAAAAACGTTTGCTTCTTCTCGCGGTTTGTATTGTAACGATATGATGATACGCTACAAAGAAAAAGAAAGTTTTTGTCCTAACAGTAAAGTCTCACTTCATGTTTTCATCAAAAAATACATTTTACGTATTTTCTAACCAAAACCTGGTTCGAACCAGTCTCCAACTTGTGTAATGTAGTATTTATTTATTCATTTATTGTTTGGGAACCACTTGTTTAGGCATCGCTTATTCTGATTTTGGATACATTCGTAAAGATGACGCTGGACGTATTTTAAGCACATTATTTGCTTCTAATACTATAATCGCTAAATTTTTTGCCCCGTGTTGAATTTGTCGTCCACTAGGGTCTTTGTTATTTTTATACATGTAATTTGAAAATATTGAAGTCGCATAATGTTTTTTTTAAGTTTACTTAATTCTTTTATTCATTTCATTTAGACATTTTCAAATTATAAAAAAAATAACCAAGACCCTAGTGGTCAACCAATTCTATTCAGGGGAAAAACTGAGCAATTATTATTAATATTTGAAGCGAAAATGTACATGTATAATTTTCGAAAGGTGAAGCGACATTTGTCTGAACAGAGCTTCACGATAAGTAAAGATAGATTAGAATATTTCACGTTGTAACATATATATATATATATAAAATAACTAGCACGCAGCTGAAGCGACACTTGTCTGAACAGAGCTACCGATAAGTAAAGATATATTTCAGCCTGATACATTGTGCTGTATAAAATATCAATCTCACTGTTTTAATGGTTTCAAGCAAATACATCAATTAACATAAAAACCCTAGATCAGAAATTATGAAATATTTGTTGGCCTTCTGAACATATATTGCAAAATAGTCGACTACTAGTAACCAAACGTTATTTTACAAATTTAAATGCATCGCCATCTGTAGGCATAAGTAGCAAAAGACAAGCGAAAATGCTATGGCCCTTCTAGCAGGTGACGCGGAACAGGGGAGTCTTCTGTTATCTGTACACTGGCATTGTTTGGTATGTTAAACTTACCGCAATAGGGTGGATCGGTATTTGTTTTCAAGAAAAATTTGGTACCAGGTGCACGCTTATGTTTCTTGTATTCATCCGCATGAAATCCCATTTTTGCGCACGACATTCCGTTGGCACCGCAATACGTGCAACGGCCATTGTTGAAGTCATCATAGTTGTTGCATTCGTAGCCGATGAACGAGCATTTATTGTCTCCATTTATAGATTCAGAGAAGTATTCATAGGCTCTTAAATGACGGCAGGCAACCCAGTGATTCAGGCCTGAAATATATTCAATTTTACATCAATGCGTTTTTTCCTCAAAAGCTTTGAAATCATCCAAGCCCTGTGCATGATTCGAAATGGCTTCGTAAATTATCTTTGGACTTCTCCAAAACCATTCGCCAAGAAATACTGGAAATTACCTCGATATAAGTTCATATCTTCCTTCTCCAAGGCTCCACTCACTGAGTCCTCACATCCGGGCTGTTTCACTCCGCCATTGGGGTAGAAATCAACGTGTCCACTAGGATTTTCCATCCCAAAAGCTAGTTGGTCAGGCAGTTAAATAATTAAAACATAATAATTAAATGAGTCACAGAAATGTTTTAAATTACTGCACCTCTGTTCAGCAATGATGCGCCATCTGTGTGGATGACGTCAACAAATGCGGCATCCGTGGGATCCAAGCGCACCACTGGATCCGTGTTTTCAAAATACGGCCCCGCCGGATCCAAACCTGTACGCACATTTTCGTTCATTAAAATGCATCGCTAGTTTTGATCTCAGGGAAGGATTATTTTTAACTGTACGGGAGCCTATCATTGTCTAAACTACATGTATAATGAAATCAGATTTTTGTATTTCACATTACCGCTGATTCTGCCAAGGGTTTTGAGCTTTTCGCCTACATATCCAGCTATGTGGGCGCCTAAACTGTGCCCAATAATGTGGACCATCGAAGGTGGATAGTCGTGAAACATCTGCCATAAATATGAATACGTCTTCATTGTTTAATAATGCTTTCAAGGTGACACCCCCACACGATCGCAATACCGTACCTGCATCAGTTGAAGGAAGCGTGCCACTATGGCCCCCACCAGTCTTGCATTTGCTACTGCTTGAGTGTAAGGTAATTGTGCCCCGAGATGCCAATTCACGGCAATCACGTTAAAATCTTCGTTGATTAAAAACTCATCCCTCATTTTCTGAAATCACAACATTTTATAACACAAAGTTACATATTAAGACAATCGTAAAATTCACTTCCGCATGGTATTAGGAATTGCAAATGTTATACAGTCGAACCCCGCTATAGTGAACCATCTGCGGACCCAACAATAAGTCCACTATAACCGATGGTTCACTATGTATCCAATTTTTTGGAAAAATAATGTTTAGCATATAACAGTAGTATTGTTGAAAATAGTGGTTGCGATAGTACATAATTTCTTATAAATTATTAATTCATTA
>JAQIXS010006725.1:0-10230 GCA_034700785.1 Rossiulus vilnensis | reverse complement strand
GGCATAAAATGTACATTCGTTAAAGTCTTCCGCACATGTTGGGCCCTTTATCAATCGATTAGAAAAATTGTTGGAATGACTATTAGATGTATCGGCAAAACAGATATTTACACGCAGTATAATGTACATGTACAGGTATGTACTGAGCACACTGTATACTGCATGTTAAGTACAAATATATCGAAGAAAATTTGCTTTGCCAATTCCATAATTTCTAAATTGTCTGTATTTAATTGTTTATGAGGCTTTATAAACCGGTGTATTCACCGTATATTCGTTATACATAAAAATGAACAGGGCAAAGCAACTTTCTCAGTACTAATGTGTTTACTCGAATTCTATTAGATCCAATTTTGACTAAATAAAGAAATATAAAATTGTCATGCCTCAAAATTGCTGGGACATTTGCAAGTGAATCCCCGGAAGCCGTCAACACAAGTGCCTCCATTACGGCATGGATTGCTATTACATTCGTTTCTATCTAGCAACTGAATTAAAAATATGAAATGTTAGGAAATACAGTTGGCGTAATACTGCAACCACAAATCACTGTTTACTTACTTCCTCCAAGCTATCGAGCCGTGTTTTTAGTCTTTGCACCTATTTATTGGAGACAATTAAGCCATCCCGATTCATGTATAAAAATGAATTAACATAAACTTATTTTATGCCTACCTCTCGCCGCCATCTAACTTGCTCTTCATTCTGAACCCTCGTTGCATTTGCCTGTTGGGAATCCTGGAATTCGACGCAAATTAGCAATGATATCAGAAAAACGTGTAGACTAGTACTGATCAATTATACTGCACGCAAATTTGACTAAAAAGGTTATCGTATTGGAGGTAATGAGCCTTTATACCGATTGTGAAATACCATGTAATGACGTCTCAATGCTGCTGATTCTAGTATTTAACTCGTTAAAACTGCTCATCTCAATTTGAAGTTGCGCAATATTTTGACGCATTGTAACCTAAAGAAATATTAAAGATTGTCGAGAAAATACCGACCCATACAAAATGCATACTTGATACTAAAATGTCTACATAGTCTTACGATTTCTTCATCTTTTATCCTTTGAAGATCGGATACACTTTGTTTTGCCTACGAATTAAAATAATAATATAATAGTCGCTATATTGTTATTTTTATAATTTAAAATTGAATCGATGTAAAAGAAAAAAAATATATCAGTGGTACGCAGCATTCAGGATAAATCATTCTCGCAAAAAAAACATTCAACTACATGTACAATGTAGATTAAAAAATGACTATCCTATCCATTGACAGAAAACGTCAGATTATATACGGTATGGTAATAATGTCGAAAATGTGCATACTCACCAAAGCCACAACTGCAATCAAATCGTCATCATTTATTCTTATTGTTCCTAGACCCTTAGATTTAAACGTTATGTCATGATTATCGGCACTTATGAAAATCAAATGCCCATTTTGAGTTACGATCTTCGGCCTAAAAATTCAGATAACATTACATACATGAGTAATACAAGTTAATTACAATATAAGTAATACAACTTTTCATCATTGATGATTGTTTCATTTCAAATCAGGATGAAATAATTAATTTAAACGGAGCTTTCTCGGCTTAATTTTTAAGTACTTTATATACACATGCATTACGCAACTACTTTCAGATGCTTTTTATATTGACAACTGTAACTCATGTAAACTCATGTTGTCTTTGTAGTATTTTAGCCTACAAAATAAGTTAGCAGATCTAATTTTACCAGAAATACCTCGGCAATGCATGGGAATGACCCAATGTTAGATGTTGAGTTCAAAAGTTTTAATTTACATGCATCTCAAAAATAGTTAGCTTTTGAATCATTTCCTCATATATTGATGAAGCAACTCAGTTTTAACAACGCAATTTATACGTTTGCGGTACACCATTTTTTAAAATTTTTCATACATTTGATGCAATATAATGCATCTGTAATACTTTGGAATGATAAGTAGACCAACAAATTTCTAATGCTTAACGGAATATTGTGTGAGATATCGTATATAGTTCCAGTTTTTTTCTTAAATCAGAAATGATTAATGTAAGCACGCCATGTACATGCAGGATACAAGCGGTACACATTACACTTGGCTTTATATTTTTACAGAAAAAAAAAGTTTACTTACTGAGACGCATAAACCAAAGTGTCCTCCCTGTCCTGAGTACTTTCAACATTTCCAAAATTCGTAATACAGAAACATAAACTAATGACTATCACTGTGGTTAACATGTTCACGTTTAACTGCGCAAAGGACCGTCCCATACTACTTAATATCCTAACGATTTCACCAAACATTTTTTATGTCCATATCGAGGAAAGAAAAATGTTTTCTGTGCGCACCTAATATGCATTCATGTATATACTTGTTTAACTGATGACGAAATCTCCCTGTTTTATATCACATCTACTGATTGACACTGACAAGGTAGTGTGAGATAAAAATGATGCCATGCGGATGCATGGGATCAACAGTAAGGCTTCTTGAAAGAATGCCTCGTTATGCAGTCATTAAAAGTGGAAAAGTTAAAAGTGGAGTTGATAAACACAATTCATTACAAAGCTGGTTAATTTACTGTTTAATGCAGATTGTTAGAGTTGAAGACTTGCAGATTTCATGGCTTATCCGCTTATTGTTATCTATTGATCGGAATATACATGAATAAGGATCACGAATCAGCACAAACGGATATCAGTGTTTATGCAAGATTCTGACTGGCATCAAATGACACTGTGGTTTGCGTCATATGGCATAAGTTCTATAGGTTAACATATTAATTATTTTCGCGCAAACCGATATTCTGTAATTCCCTGAACGTGACGTCAAAGTATTAATACTCGATATCCTACTTGGAGAAAAACCCAAAGCTTTTCATTTTATTGAGAGTCGCCTGCGCATGCCAACATTTCCTTCACAGCACTCCAAATTCCGTTATAAATTGAGATGACCCTTTCCTTTTAACCAAATCAGTTTAATTAAAGCTAATCGTTTGACATATTTATACATGCCTTTACATGTGTTGTCGATTTGTCTAAAAATCTAAATTATTTATCAATTTTTATAAATCTTTAAAGAAAATTTGACTGTTATAGAATTAGTAATCGGTTAGTTGAATTCACCTGGTCTCATTGCTAAAATATCGCGCACATACATCTTCCATTATTACACAGTTATCGTAATTGTCGGTGGGAAGATAGTTACTTGGGTTGAAATGTAAAATATGTCCATATATGGTGCTATATATGCCATAAACACGTTCATTTAAGGCCATATACAGTGGTGGACAAAACATACAGTGTATGCAACTGGTTGATAAACGTTTTCAAGTTGCGAAAACAAATATATTTATGGCTTAAACCCAAGAAAAAAACACATACATGTATATAGCTGCATATACCTTCCATATATTTAATAATCAAGAGAAATGCACAGAATTCATTTGAATTTCTGGAAAAAAAAATTAACAAAAATATACATTTTTTCCCTGGACCAAACAAAAGCAATTGGGATTGCAATCACAGATTATATAATGTTTTCTCTATTGACCATTGTTTGTAATCACTGACTTGCACCGAGAGGGCGTTGATTCAATCAACTTTATCAGAGTGTCCTTAGGGATCTCTTTCCAGGCTTTTTCGACTGCTTGAAAAAGTTGGTCCTGGCTGCGCACGAATCCCCCACAAGTTCTCAATTGGGTTAAGGTCAGGGGATTGAGGTGGCCACTCTAATCCTGGAACCAGGTTTTGACCACCTTTGATGTGTGTTTGGATCGTTGTCATGCTGGAAGAACCATTTCAATGTCATATTCCAATCTGCAAAAGGCAATAAGACGTCTTGAAGAATGTCCCTATACATGTAACGATCCATGTAATCGATGCGATGAAGAGGGCCTACGCCTTGTCTGGAAAAACATCCCCGGACCATAACGTTGCCTCCACCATGCTTGACAGTCTTTTGGCAATAACGTGCATCTAAGCGTTGTCCTAGTGGCTGGCGCACATAACAATTTCCATCACTACTAATGATGTTAAACTTGGACTCGTCACTAAATAACACTGTTTTCCACTTGGCCACACTCCAGTTACTGAGTCTTTTTGCAAATTGCAATCTTTTCTTCAGATTCCTTATGGAAATTAATGGCTTTTTTGCTGGTCAATGAGAACATAGTCCAGCTTCGACAGCACGCCTTCTAATGGTCCTACTTGATACCGAAATGTTCAGTTCCTTCTAAATTGCATTTGAAGTCATTTTTCACTTGCCTCGCAATCATAGAATCAGTTCTAGTTGTGGTTATACGAGGCCAACCACCGTTGTGAATAATATCCACATTTACTGTGCTTTTGAACTTCTGGGGCAATCTGCATACTGTTGATTTGTGAACAGCAAATTTAACACAAATATCTTTTTCAGACATCTCCACATGATAATCATCAATTATTTTGCCTCTCAAACCATGTAATAGACTATCACGAGCCATATTGCATTGACAAATTATTGTCAGTAAAAGGTCCCTTTTATTTGTAAAATGTTTGCAAAAAACTACCTTGATTTTCTGTAAAACATGATTACTAATAAAGGACTTTGTATTGTAACCATCATTTATTACAAAAACATCTAATTATCCCAAGTAATCTGAAGGTTAGTGCGAAGTTGCATTTGTTTTGTCCAGTGAAAAATGTGTACTTTGTTGCTTTTTATTTATTTTTTCATAAATGTGAATAAATTCTGTACATTTCTCTTGATTATTAAATATATGGAATGTCATGCAGCTATACATGTGGTTTTTTTTCTTTGATTTAAGCCATAAATATATTTGTTTTTGCAACTTGAAAACGTTTATCAACCAGTTGCATATGTTTTGTCCACCACTGTACTTTAACATCGACGCATGTCAACTTTATATAGTAAAGTGTTTTAGGATGTAATTAGATAGATTCATAAATAGTAAATATTACATAAGAAAATTAAATACACTGTATTTGTCGCAATGCGCCTGAAAATAATTAGCCAAGGATAAATGAATAAACAAAAAAATCAATTGCAAACATAATCCCAATGGTCTAATTGGACACAAAAACACTGACAGGACTATTTGCATTTTAACATCATCATGATAATGCTTGTTTTGTAATCAATACAATATTACCAAGCATAATGAGTGGACCTGCCTTTTCTACTCGTGGTACGATGTCTGCTGGGAAGGGACTTTGGTATGCGTGACCTCCATAGGAAAGGGCCATGCAAAACAATTACGCGTGTATTTTTGCTTCAAATATTTTTTGCTAAATTTTTGGAATTCGTAATCCACTAGTGTTTCAACTTTGGAGTTATAATTTTCAAATGACCCGTGGGACATGGGACATAATTCAGCATAGTTTATATTTATCTAACAATAGTAGGGAAATCAAATCCTGGCTAAATGAATAATTGGATTAAAAAACCTTGAGAAATTATCATGTGATTTAATTTAAAGATAATGAAAAACAGATTGTGCATAAATTCGTCTTATCCTACTGTTTTTTTAGATTTTGTCACTATTAAGCAACATTTCGTAAAGAGCTTGGAAATAACAAAATAGTTCGACTTATCTTGAATAAGCAACTGCTACATACAGTAGAGTCCAGGAACTATTAAAGTTTCATGTTTTGTTTGACAATTGCGTGGTGCAGTGTCACATATCGAGAACAGCCAATTCCCCAACTGCACCTAACCTGCATTCTCCACGAAGATGTAATAAGCCGATGTAATAATCTCTATTGATATTGGCCATGCACTGACATGTACAATATCGTTTGTATTATAACTGAACATTTACTTTTCCTTTATTAAGGATCACAGGATTTTTTGCATTATTCCTGGTGAAAATATTTTTTTCCTGGAATACATGTTAATTTTTAATCTAATGAACCCAAAGATGTGAGGGATAGTCACATTTGGGATGAAATTTAGCCAAATGTTGGGAGCTATTCCAAGTAACAGACGTTCACATCATTTACATATTCCTTTTAATTTGCATAAAAAGTGCACACTGCTCTCCTGTTCTCTATGACGTGGTTTGGCAGGGTAAGAATTTGACCCTTGTTATTAGATAATAGTTGTATTACCAACTGGTGCAGTTACAAGGTTGCCGAAAAAGAGACTGATGTAACGAAGAATAGTACATTTACACACGCATGCGCGTATTTACAAACAATGCTGTGTCACTATGTAGTGTCTAGAATGATTTTAGACAAAAAACTAAGTACATTTGTCTCATTCAGTAGCAAGATGAACCAAATAAACCAGCAGTATAACAGGGAACTGGTGTAGTTCCTGTTGTATTTAATACATTCTCATAAAATCGACAGCAAATGTTGCATCTCACGAACGACAAGCAATGACCATAATATGAAAATCTGTCAAACATACATGTTCTCATTATTTGAAGTGAAAGACATGCATGGAAATCATGAATTCTATTTCTTTTGAATATTTTATTTTCATTTTTAACAGGGCGTTAACTGGGAAATATCCATTGAGCATGAAATTACAAAATCGATATACGCTTCGAAAGCATTACGCGAATGGAATAATATTAGTGTATTTATCGGCTTCAATCATGGTTTATTAAAACAATTAAACCACTCCATTAAAGTATCACTTATGTTTGTGCGATTGTAAACCTAAAATAAACCGGTGTAAAACTAATGATATGCCAACTGGCCTTAGATGATCAAATGGCATCACCTAAATATTCAGTGACGTTTTTATTTTCGGCTTATGTCTTTTCCACATCTGTTATTGGCGGTTCACCTAAATAGAAAGAAAAAACAACTTAAGTATCTGCAATCTTTGTAAATCGATTCATCATATATATTTTTAATTACCCTGATTTTCTTTCCCCATAAATGCAATTTTGAATCCTTCACCACTGTTAGATGTGTCCGTAACATATTTCAATATCATGAAATTCGTTGTAGTATAAATTGCAGCTCTTGATTGCTACTCAGAAACAAAGAGATCAGAATTTGAAATGAATAATCGCGCGCACGCTTGTTAATCATGTAATGTTTTTACCCCGCCACAGTAAGTGCCTAATAGATGACTATCGTCGACATCAGTTCCGTCATAAATTTCTAAGTAGTTTGTTGTACAATTGCCCTCTGGATAAATCTGCACTGCTCTAAAATTGACTTGGATAATATGACTGTTCGGTACTGTGACTTCCCATTGGCAGACACTGTCTCTGGAGTAGTTTCCAGGATAATATGGACTGGTAATAAATCCCCAATTTGCATAAATTTGTCCACCACATCCAGGTCCTAGGACAGAAAACAAATGAGTAAAACTTAATTTAAGTAAGATTGTACACAGGTGTTATGTTTATTCAAAAAATTAATACTTTGGGATGCAAAACATGGAAATGACTTTCGATTCTCGTACGTCTGTCAAAGTTCTATACAATATATTCTTTTCGTATTTATTTACATCTTATTTATTTTTTTAGAATAGATATTAAGTCACCCGAGCATTTTTTTAAAGCAAAAACAGGTGTAATTTT
Source organism: Rossiulus vilnensis (assembly GCA_034700785.1). Classification (NCBI taxonomy): domain Eukaryota; kingdom Metazoa; phylum Arthropoda; class Diplopoda; order Julida; family Julidae; genus Rossiulus; species Rossiulus vilnensis. The sequence goes on along the minus strand of JAQIXS010006725.1, from coordinate 2,666 downwards.
GAAAACTTTTGTCGTAAGCAATAGTCTATAGAATCAACAACGGTGTTTCGCAACACTGATGTTGATTTTTTTTTTACTTTTTAGAACAAACCCGCGCCTAGTCGACATGCCTGACGACCTTGTAATTGCATTCACCCGACAGTACACATACTGTACTTTTATAACGAAGCACAACGCTTACGTCTACTAAGCAACCAGCTTAAGTAGATAAAAGTAGAACGTAAACGTCCGAATTTCTTCCTCAACTCGAGATATCGGTAAAGAAATAATTTGTTCCTAATCGTGTGCCCACACCAAAACCAATGTTATGTATAAAGGCAGATGCAGAGTAAAATAAATTGTGATAAAAATCTTACCTTGACTTGATGCGTAATACATTGCCTGAAAATACGTATACGTCGAATTGAATTTCAGCCATAAATTATTCGTAGTCGAAAAAATCGGGCTTGGAGCATTATACATATCGTTACACAATTTGACAAGTAAAGGAGCAGATTCGTTCGCGCCGTCCCGCACCTATATAAATAAAAGACGATTTAGCTATTTAATAAAAATATCTATGGCATTGAACGAAATTATTCTACATGTATATACTTTTGAAAATGTCAATATTCAATTTAATTTTAAAAAAATGCATATGCTAATAAAAGCTAGTCTTGTTTTAACAAAGAAACGTATTTGCAAATGCATTTCTTCCAAATGCATACTTTCCCACTCAAATGATTTAGAAGTGGCGATCCTAAAAAACGTTTTTTGGGATTTTCTACAAGAATACAAATGCTAACTGCGGCATATCACACGCGGCTTCTTGGCAGCCACTTAGTATTTAGATCATACCCTTACCTCGAGATAACTGTGTGAGCAGTTTACAGAGTTATAGATGTAAATCTCCCTTATAATGAGAGAAATAGTCATGCCTTCCGGTACGGAGATTCTTTCCACACATACATTATTTGCACTAGGATCAGAACTGTTAAAGCGCGGTTCACTTATAACTCCACTAAGCGCTGTATACGTCATGTTGTTGCAAACTAAAATCAAGGTAAAGAATACAAATATTAAAAAGCGCTATAAAAAGCTTTTTTCATAGAAATCATATAGGCCTATGTTACGTACACGACAATGAGAACGACAATTTGAAGCCTTTGTCAGTTTGAGCCGAATCACTTCCAAATTTCACGTGTGTTTGAGAAGAGTAAATGACCGGTATGACACCAGGAACGGTAGACCCGCAATAACGCATCGAAGCCTATGTGAATAAAATATTGCAATAAAAACGATAATTCTTATTGAATAGAAAGTAAAGCTCGCTCTAATAAATCACTAATTTTTTAATTAAGCATGGTTAAAGGCTGTTTCAATGAATAATTAAGACTGCCAGTACAGCGCAAATCGCAATATTATTATACATGTAGATCGAATCTACGCATTATGCAGCATAGTTGTTAAATCCTAAATTTTACGAAAACATGGTAACCCTAATGGCCGAATATGCTAAAACATTCACTCGAATGATTATGACTCAAGACTCCGAATCATCCAAACGCGTTTTTTCAAGAAACCAGTGAGAAAATCTAAAAGGAAAATTTCACCAATAACTTTTACTTGCCCCATAATAACCGTAATCAATAATCAGGTAATCCTTTTGACAAGAGATACTATTTTCTAGTTTCATTTCTTCGAAATGAATCCGAACCATCGCCCTGCTGTAAGCAGGTTTATTAATGATCCAGTGACATCTTAAATTGACGCGATAATTCCCCGGGTAACCTGGAGATTCTATTGCCTGGATTTCTGTCGTTGCATTCAAAATTCCTCCACATTCAGCTATATTGGATATGAAAGAAGAACAAATTATGATTATTAAACTGATGTTCTTAATTACATTTTTTTTATAATATACATGTAAACAATTGGAATCCATCATCCGCTTAATCCTATGTGCATTTACTTGCAAACAAATACTGTATATGTGAATGTAGACTAAATTTCTTAGCTTTGCACAATTTTTCTAAAATATTTACGACGGTCTTTAATAAATTAGTCAGACTGCGAAATAAAAATTGTAAGGAAAATTCGGCGGAAGTTCATCACGTGAGATTAGCGTTTATATAAATTTCTAATAATTAACGAATTAACGAATACTTAATAAACGATCGCTAAACTTATTTATATCATCGTGCTATTATGTTACCAGCTGTAGATATATTGGTATTTATACCAATTCATTACGGCTAATTTAACACCTATTAAATACGACGGTTCGCCCACATTTTGGCTTCTACAGGCATTTTCTACATTTATTTAAGAAAATCCATTGTAAAGATACATTAAGTGAAATTACACATTTCTGATAATTTTATTTTTTTGGTTTCAATATTGCATTCTAAAATTCATGATATCACCAGATCAAGCACTTAACAAACTTCATTATTTCTAACTATGAACATTATTACCGCTTTCGTGTTATTCGAATTTTCATTAAATAATTTTACTTGGCCTGCTCGTTGTAATATTTCGTATATCGTGAAAGTGAAATGAGTGATATGAGTGAGTGTGAAGTATCGTGTAGTGTAAAAAAGCTTTTAGGTACACAACTCGCGTTTACTTACGGTCAACCACAGTGAATGTTGCTGAAAAACCAGGCCGATTAACCGAGTCGTCGG
>JAQIXS010006724.1:0-10234 GCA_034700785.1 Rossiulus vilnensis | reverse complement strand
ATATTTCTAGACTTCATTGAAAGTAATATTATGGATGCTACCAGTGACGATGAATCTAGAGCCAGTACTGATGGAAGCAGTGACAATTTCACAGATAATTCAGTCTCAAGCATACCAAGTAATGCATTGAAAATTAGCATGTCAATTGTTTTTATGCTTTCATCTGCAGTTTTGCTCATCTGACCCTACCACTTCTCAGGTCTAGAAACTTTGGATGCTTTGGCTAAAGATGTACCTTCTGACCTTTTGGGAGTGCTTTTGTACTGTCATCAAAAACCTGCTCCTTGGACTTCTCTTTTGAATTGTGCCACTGCATTAAGAAATCCAGTTTTGGCGATATTGGCTGCATGTTACCAGGTGAAGCAGCATAGCATTACTAATTTGTAGCATAGCAAAGTTTAAAGTACTTTATTAACTAATTTATATCCGTTTAGCAATCGTTGCCTTTGGAATGCTTAGGTGTGTGGTTGATGACGACCATTAACAGCAGTGAATTTGAAATGTATATGCCATTGGAAGGTTCACCACCAAATCAATGGGATCCTGAGATATTTAAACAAGTATTAGTAAAATGTTTGCACATGAAACACCTACCTACTTTAACTGAAGGATTTTATTTGTTCATACCGGTAATTTATCATATTAGAATTTGCTTGTGCTTATTATTGCAAAGTTGGATTTTAACCCCCTTTATTTCCATTGTATATAGGATTCACCGCTTTATTCTCTGTTGAGGTTTATGAAAGGATTTTTACTGGAAAAATTGTATGAAACAAGTATAATTTTCCTAAGTGAATTTCAAACAGCAATAAAAAACGTAAGTTTAGTGTAAAAACATAGGCGAAGTCATAAAAGCTTTTAAAGAATAAGCATATTATGAAGTCTGATACCATGTGCTTTACAAATTTCAGGTTCCCAATTATTCAGATAGTATTGGCAGCAAACAGTGGTTGGAAGAAGTAGCCATACTTATCACGAATGAGTGTATTTTGAGTATTGAAAATGCTTACGAACGTATACAGTTATTGAACTTGTTATGCGACCAATCCATCGGAAATGTGCTTCAGAGTTCGGGTAAATATTCACTGCTTATCGGATTTTTTTAAAAGAATTATGAACTTAACTTTTTGTGTAAACTTCAGATTTTCTACCTGATTATGCACGCCTGCAGAAAGTGGAAGAATTATTGGCGAGCAATAACCAGATTTTTAATTTGCACAATCTACTCAAAGAAAAAACTCATCCGGATCATGTGAAAGAATGCCAAACTATTCTGCGATCTCTTTTGAAATCCAAACTATTCACTTGTGCCTATGCTTTCGCAGAAATTACGGATCTTCCAAAATCAATGGTCATTATATCGCAGGTATGCAACGTTTGAAAGTTTAGAGACCACTATCCAAGAATGTGTTATATTCTCTAATTTGCTGTTATGTGGCTTTGTATTGTTTGTAGGTTCGGGATGAGTTGTCAGTGCAACATGAATTTAAGGAAGGAAATAATCTGCACACAAAATTCGCCATCTGGAAGCACTGCCTGAGTGTTTTCATGAAGAGTGGGGTTCCTGAAGGTGTCATGTATAACTTTTGCAAGGTACTGTGGTAGCTCAACATAAAATTGTAAAATATTAATAATGGATGCTAAAAAACTAAAGCACCAACTATTATCATAATTTCCTTTTCTAATAAGTTTTAGCGATCTGTTTAATATGTATTTAGGACTATGGGATGAAGATTAACAGGCCATGTGAAAGATACTTTGTCTTGTCGCTGGCTTGGCTTGTTGCAAACTCATCTCTAAACAGTTCTGATGAGTTGGAGTGTGACGAAGACTTCAAGAGGGAAATGTGGATAGCCAGGATAAATGCTGAAATGGAAAGTGTGAGTGGAAAGCTAATGCCAATTAAAAAGAAAGGGAAATAATATTACAAATGTGTGATTTAAGTGAATCTCCACATGAATCGATTGGATCGATGGCAATTTACAAACTCGTAAATTCAATGAACAGCCAATCAACTAACTAGAATTGTATTTTTAATAGGAGAACAGCCCTGGGGATATCAATGATATAGCAAGTGAATTGGACCAATTTCAAAACATTTTGACAGCAAATCCAGTTCAATTTAAAATGAGCTCGTCAATAATGCAATCAGCCAGTGCGTTGTCACAGACCACTTTAAATGATGAGAAGGTGAATTTATATATGTATATATTGAAAAATAATTGGTTGGTAAAGGAAAAGCAATTTGATCACTGCTTGCAAAAATTATCTTTGCAGGAAAAAGTTATATTAGAGAAAATCATTGGACAAGAGCTTGATAATGGAAACATCCATATAGCATATCAACTTTCTGTACTATTCCAACAGAAGTGCACATCATTAACAATAATTCTGGTAAAATATTCTTAAATATACTGTGTTAAATTTAAATCCAAATCTTTTAAATATTTTTCTTCAATTAACATTCTTTTCATGTTTTACAAAGTTATGTTATTAAAAATAACTGCTAGTATTTCCAAAAGCGAAATGGATATAGGAATATATAGGAAACAATGTTTCTTATATTAAAATTGCTGTACATAATTTGAAAAATACGTTTTTTGCTGTTATAATTTATATTAACAAGTATAACGCTATAATCTGCTTTTTTTTTAAATTTAAGACATGCATGAAGCTGGCAGAGGGAGTTATGCCATTACACCTTATCGATGTGGATATGAGACTGCTTTTTGAGAAAGGATCTCTGCTCAGGCCAAAGAAATTGTCAACGCGATCCTTAAATCGTTCTTTTGAAAGGAGTTCGAGCAGCCGTAAGTGAATTTGCTTCATGCAGGTTGCCAAAATAGTTAATCTACAATTGATAATTACTAAACATAATATTTTAATTTAGTTAACAGCTTAGTAGTTGCTACAGAAGCCTCCAGCAGTGTTCCCACCAAAGGAACTCCTTTCTTATTGGTGCCATCCAAAATCATGCCCGTCCAAAATGATACTCTTATTATAATGGAAAAACTTCTGAATCACTGTGAATTGGGTGTCATGTGTTGCTTGAAAATTATCACCGTTTATAAAATTGCAGATGTAAGCACAGTCACAAATATATAACGTCATTTTATGTGAATTCAGATAATTAGCAATACTTCACATGTGAATTTTTTTTTAAGATACTTGCCCAGAACTACATTGAAATCGTGCAAGAATGGGATGATATCAAAATACTAAAAGTCTTGCTTCAAAGTGAAAATATGGACAAGTACATCTTGGCTAAAGACTATATTATTTCAACTAATATGGATGATGCCACTGTAGCAACATTTTTATGCGAACATATCTTATGTGATCTTCGAATGATCACTGGAAATGCAACTGATGGTAAGTTTGATACCTGCATAATTTTGCATAAATCAATACGTCATGATTTAAATATGTATCCTTTCAATTTTAAAGAAGATCAATTGTTGCGAAGAAGCAGAGAACTTATCTTCATTCAGTTGGCCAGACTATGCAAGGATCCTTCCATTTTAGGCTGCCAGTTATTGGAAATTTCTGAAATAAAAAACCATGAGCGAGGTACGTATTTAGTTGAAACTACGCTCATTCCAAATTAAGCTGTTTGCATCTAATTTTTTAATCAATTCGATTTAGTTAATTTGTCACTGGCTGTGGAATTGTGTATTCGTGCCCACAGCTGCTTCACTATTGCTTGTCACGTTGAAGGAATCACACGATCATTGCAAATGGCTAAAAAGCTTAGTTTCGAATTAACCAAAGCAACAGAATTTCCATTAATGGTTAGTAATTATGCACACCAAGATAAAAAAAGGTTTTATATCACGATGTTATCTAATTTCTAATACTTTTGATTGGTTGTTAGATTTGCTTATTAACCGGAATAGGACGTTTCAGTGAAATGACCTACATATTTGACATATTGAGAGAAAGTCATCAGTTTGAATTGCTGTTTAGGAAAGGAATGGAAAAGGTACTTTTAGTATTCAAAGTGAATTTATAAATGGGAATTTATGACATTGTTTTTACTTAGATTCCTGATCTTAAAATGGCACTCTTGGACTACTTGAGACGTTTTCACCCGGTGGACACAGAAACCTTCACAATGGTTGCTCTGCATTTCAGCATGTACCGCGAAATCGCAGAAATGTTGGAGGCTGCTGCGAAGCGTCAAATTGAAAGTTTAAAACTAATCAGTTTAGGTATGGTGTACACATAACAATTCTTAAATTTCAATTTTGATTTATAATTGATGTACTTGCTACTACCAGATATCTAGAAAAAAATATTTAGGTGCTTTTACACATGAAATTGATTTAGCAACTCAATCCAGCTTAGCTGCCAAATCAACGTTGATAATATGGAGTCATAACAGCTAGGTACATTACACATGATTTTTATTCTTTTTAGGAGATGAAATTAAACGACTTGAAACATTGGAGAATATATTGCAGTTTTTAGCTGATGCAGCTGAGAGTTATGCAAAGGTTATACTGCTTTTTTTTAACGATTTGAGGTAGTCCTAGTTTTCCTCCACATTTGTTGACAATTACTCTGGTTTACTGTTATGTAGGCAGAGTGTATGCAACATGCCATTCTATGTTCCAAGCAAGCTGAATTGGTTGCACTTCAAATATTTCTGCAAAATACTGGCATGGATATATTGAATTTAGATGCTTCACAAGTGTCCGATTTTATAGGGAATCACCCAAATGTTTTAGAAGTAAGTTGTTTACAATTTTTTATTTATTTTTTACCATTTTAATTTGACACACTTTTACAAAATAATTACAGGCATCTATTGTTGCTGAAGCATACAACCAGTGCCAAGACTGGCCGTTAGCTTTGTACAATAATTTTGTCCTAAAAAGTGACATAAATTATTTTAAAGATTTCATTGGCAGTATCCAGTTAATCCCTTCAATGATTGAGGAAATTGCAAGACGGTAATTTTTATCACTTTTAAGCATCCAAGGGCTTTAGGCGTTTACTTGTTATTTGGTTTTATATCTAATATATTATATTACAGCTATAAAAAAGAATCCGCTAAAACTACCAAAATGTTATCCAACATGAGGCAAGTAATAGACCTTGTTGACGATGTGCAATTGAAATATAATTTGGTGAATGAAGTAGGACTACATGATGTTGCCATGGATATGCTGCATGGTGAAAATGCTTCATTATTGCAGGATAGCATGCATAATCGGAGATGTTGAATATTTCTTGCTCAAATGCTCATGTATTTCTCTGAGATGCTTAATTTATATGCTGTATTCTGTGAATATTTCCCATTGTTGAAATGATGCAATATTTGCTCATCATAAAGCTGGGGTAATAAAGAGATAAGAACTTAGTAATTTGGAAAGGAAATATCATACAACTAGGCTGTTTCAACATTAGCAAAACACATTTGAAAAGTGTAAGCTTCTCTCAATTTTACCAGGAGTGCATGCCATGGAATGCAAAAAAGAAAAAAGATACATGTATAAGATTATAATTTAGTTGCCTAAAAAATCGTTATTTACAATTAAAATCGAGTTGCTAAATTTTAATTTCCTGTTTATCCTTATTTTGAATGAATGATTGTATCCTCAATTTAAAAATGCAGCGGATTTAGCCACGCAGTCACAAATTAGATTGTGTGTGGCTGTAAATACCATTCGCGCCTTTATCAAAATATAAATTGTAGATTTGTAATATAAAATAAAACTCCAATTTGCTTACCTTATTTTGGAATTCGGTTGAAACTTTGAATTCTGCCTTATATCCGTAATCCAATCATGAGGAGATCGGAAATGACGTCGTTGCGGACAGGGGTCATTCAAAAAATGTAGGGAAACTCCCATAATGCAATTGATTTGAACAAGTGACTTGCTTACTTGAAGTGAGTGATCGAATCAGCCAAGGGTGAGAAATCAACATTCAACTACCTCTCATTTCTTATATTCATTTGAAGCTAGAAATCAAGCGGCCAAACCTGGCTGACTCTTATTGCGAAGCTATTTAATTATTAAACGTATCAGTTACGAAAATGGCTCTTGTTGCCTACGATAGTAGTGATTGCAGTGATAGTGAAGACGACGACTTGCAGGAGAGAAGACCTAATGTTGAAAGTAAATCTACGTTACCTTCAAAAATTGAGGTTGAAACGACTGAAATATCGCCAACTCTATCATCAGAATCTGAAAATGTCCGTCAGTCATTGTTATTTGCGAGGTTACCACCCCCAAGATCACATTTGGAGCAAATAACTATTCCCGAAACTGATGTAGACGTTTCTCCTGTACGTTATCAAAACGTAAACAAGTGGGGTCAAACGAAGGAGAGCAAGCCTGTAAAGATTGTTATACCGTCATTGTCTGAGGTTTGTGTGCATTTCAACGTTAATCTCATTTTGAATTTGGGCATGGCATTTTATGATAATAAAAATAATTTATTTTGCAGCTGGTAGAAGATGAAGAGCCTCAGATCAAAAAGCCTCGTACATCAACGGTATGTAATATTTATTGATGAAATGCAAACCTGTGCAGTTTTCAATTGCTATATCATTAACTTTTTGATTTTCGTTTTCAGGGCAAAGGCCTGTTTTCCGTGCTTCCACCGCCCAAGCATTCGACTGTAAAAGTCACCAACAGGCCATTAATCCCATATTCTGTCAAACCAAAAAACTCGCCCCCTAAAGTTCTGCCGAAGAAATCATCATCGAAAGAACTGTGTAAAAATAGTTTGCTAGACAGCTCAAAGAATGCTCCATCCGCTAACGACAGTGATGAAGATGATTTGGGTGAAACCCTAGACTTTTTTAGTTTGGAAAGTGTTGGAAAAATACCTGATTCTGTTGCAACGTGTTCTGGTATTGAGGAACCGAGTGAACCAATTGAGAGCACATATGAACCAGTGTCCACAAATGTAACTGAAAGTCGCGAACATCAAGCTTATGGCGATCCAAATTTGGTCTATGAGACACCAAATTTTGAAGCTTCAAGTTCAGCAGGTTCAACTTCCATTGATATGTCATCGCTGATGTCTGATGAAGGGGTGAGTCAATACATTTACTGATGAGTACTTTTAAATACGGAACGAATGTTATGAACATGGATCAATTCAGGAGACGATCATTTAGCAAATTGGGGCATCCACCTTTTTAAAAACATTTGGAAATGCATATACCTTTTAGAAAATACATACGTTATTTTTCACATTTGAGAAATTGAAATTTTTAGTAGGCCTAAGGCCTTGATCATGTTTAACTCGTCCACCGATTTAAATTAGCCTTAATAAGTTTGTTAACAATGCTGCATGTAATGTACATGCATATTTGGGAGGCTGTGGCTTCAGTTTATCCGTTTTTCTAGTGGGATTATTTGATTTCTTACTACAGTGAGTCATATCAGTACTAGTGCTGTGTTTAAAATTATTATTTTTGGCCTCTTCTCCCCTTTGACAATATCTAATTGCCATAAAAAGACATTTTTATGTTCTTCTATTGGTGAAATTGTTGAGGCTTATCAAGTTAATCAATTTGCTTATAATAAGTAAAGGAAAGCCATAGGAGAATATTTTCAAAGAATTGATCACAAATTAAGGATTTTTCCTTCTAATTCGCTAAAAAAAATTAGTTAAATAGCACTGAGGAATATATAAATCAATGGAAAACGCCTTACAGAAAACATTTGAATCCATGACTACCATTCCAGGATTTTGGCCGAAATCCCCATGCTAAATTTGCTTAGAAATATGACAGTGTAATTAATTATTGAAACAGTTCAATAATTTGCTGGACTGATAAAGTACACTCATCCCTCTACATTTACCCTGCTTTATCAAATTAATTGCCATGTATCATTGTTCAAAGTTTTTGCGGCTAGGAGGTACCAAAAAGCGTGGACAGCAAGATATTCAATTCATTGATGTAGCTCAAGCTGACCAGTTACCATCGCCCGAAGAGTGGAAGAGAAAAGCCCTAATGGAAAAAACTGGATACAGACCATCTCGAAAGAAGGGTTTTATGCCAACAGCACAGCAACGTAGGAAGCATCAAATTACATATTTGGCATTCCAGGTAAACATTCAGCTATAATTCATCCTGAAATTATTATTCATCCACAATATGTGAGTGTTGTGTTTATGCGTTCTTATAGGCAAAAGAACGTGAAATGGAGTTGCAGGAACAGTGGGCCCAAAATCGTTTTACAAAGCATCAGACGCAATCAAAATATGGCTTTTAATAAATGCCAGATCGTGTAATTCTAGATCTTTAAAACTATCATTTTTAAGGAGAATTTGATCATGAACGTTCAGTCAACAATCAATTTTGATTGTTAACCAATATAATTAGTAACCTATCTGAATTAAAATTTTACGAAGGAATGGAATCTTTGGGTTGATCGTTACGAATACTTTTATGTCATGGCGTTTCCAAATCGTTTTCCTCGACAAAAAAAAATTTAAAATTTTCGTTTTGAACACAATTTATTGTAATACACTGAGAGAAAGTACACATCTTTGATAACAAAACCGTTATCAATTTTTTTAAAAAGCATTACTTTTGAGGAAACGCTGTTGACCTAGTTTTTGGGAAAAAATCACAAATGATGCATTTTATTCGCTTTTCTATGAAAAAGTTTTGTTTAATAATAGTATAAAGAAACGCCAAAGGCGATTTTTTTTTTGAAAAGCTAGACCAGAAATATTTACGTTTTGCTCACTAATAAAACTAATATACCTAATAAAAAAACACTCATAAATACAAGTACAATTTTTGCTCTAGAAACTTTTTAAAAAAAATTTCTATCGCTTTATTCATATTTGTGTGAAACGTTCATTTGTACGTATTTTTTCGTATGGAAATTTAAAGTTTATCTTTCTAAGCCCCAATAAAAAGATGAGTATTTGATAGTTTAGAAGTTAACAATTCCGCCAAAAGATGTCGTTAGGAGTTTTACAGCTTGCTTCCTATTGGCTATTAAAATTGGCGGGCTAGCAGTACTCCTCTGGTTCCCGCTCGTTCCTTGTCGTCTCGTTGTGGAAGACGGTAGTTGAGAATCACTTTTCGGCTGTATTATTTTATTATTCAATTGGAAGAAGTTCTGAAAAGTTTGTGGTTTTGAGTATGATTGATTTGACCCATTCTAATTCTGGAATGGAAAATGACAGTCCTATATGTGGTAATGTTGCTTATTCCATTTTGTGTCTTATGTTTATGTTGTGTTTTCCGTATGTGAACCCTTGTGCAATGTCACATAGGGACCATGGTTAGGGGAGAGATGGGCCATTAATGATTTGCATTCAGCTAAAATTTACTCAAGTTTGCATTGAAATGAACAATTTTATGGCTTGCATCCCATGCATGGTTCTTAGTTAGCTACTGTTTAACTATTTACACTTTCAACAATTAAAAAAACTTGTGGTTGCTGAACTCCGAACAAAGGTTCATAAAAAAAAGTCACCTCAGTTTTGTTGTTGGAAAATACGGAGGCATAAAATAAAATTACCCCCAGTTCCACACGGTTGCATTTGTCAGGATTTAAGTGGTTTTCAGTTGAATTTGAATGAGAATACCACAATAAACATGACAATATCATTAAGATTGCTCGCAACTCAGCTATTTACCTGATTTTCCTGCCATTTACTACATTAAAATGACGATATTTTTCATGCTGCACCCCTTAAATGTTTCCCACTATGGCTTCGAAAGTGCTGTACATGGAATGGTATTTACTAAATTTTAAACGACTGTCTTGGTAATGGATGTATGTGTATACAGTTAAAGGGATTTAATAGTGGTAATATTAAAACGCTCGTATTTATAGTTAAGGATGCAGGAAAGCGTGATTCACCAACTTCTAGTCAGCCTGCAAAACGATTAAAGCAAGGTATGCCTAGAGTAAATAGCAAATTATAGCTTATCATTTCTAGTGTAACTGAAAATGGAACTGTTTTCTTGGTTTTGACAGCTTGTCTACAATTTAAAAACGTCGGAGTACGTAGCGCTGACAATAACACTCCACCAAAATCTGCGAAAAAACGACAGTTATCATCTTCTGAAGATGATGTGAAAAAAACCAGTGTTAGTGAAGCTGAAGATGCAGTGCAAACAGCACGGACTAACAAAACATTAGGAGTATATAAAGAAAACCAGGGGCCACCAAGACTTAAGAATAAGTCTGACACTGTTAAGAAGATAAAAACTAACAAGAAACAAACGAAAGAATTGAAACCT
>JAQIXS010006723.1:0-10236 GCA_034700785.1 Rossiulus vilnensis | reverse complement strand
GTGTACTGTTTTATTGTTGAGTTGACATTGGTATATTTATTGAGGTGGAAATTGTACAAGCTTTGTCTTGCATAACCAGATTTGGAATTTTCATGATTGTCGTGTTTGGGTATGATGTGCCCTGTGATCTAATTTTAATCGGTTGTTTAATTTTTACAGACTATTAATGTTGTTATTTAAATGTGTGAATTATTGATTGTATTGAAATTTGCCTGGCATTCATGATTGGATGTTATGATTCCTGCGTATGGTGGTTTCCCTCTAAGCCACTTGATTTACACTGTTAGCATTTACTGCTATGATGGCCTAATTGAATAAATGGGATTTGTAGCCACACTGTAGGGGTGTGAAGTTGATTAAGCCTGGTGATGGGGCTTTTTGGGGAATACGTGCTCTGGGAAGGAGCCAACGTCACAAGTTTACCCAAAGAAATAACGTTTTGTTGAAGGAAACTGCATTTAAAGAAATGAAGCAGGCATTATTTATTACACTTAAGCTGGCTGCACACCTAAATGAAAATTGTGAGGCGTAAGTAGCTAACCTTTGCAATATCCACATTTTTTAATGTACTGCCACAAGCTGACACATGCCAGCTATGTGTGTGGCAGTGCAATGAAAAATAAGAATCTAGCAAAGATTAGCTAATGATGTTTCACAGTTGTCAGTTAGGTGTGCAATCCAACTTAATTGATTATCTGAAAACTACTGCAGCTAGAATTATATTAATTTTTTGGGGTAGATCCAAGAGTCAAGGGGTCTTAGCATCAATGATATCAGTAACATCTGCATGTTAAAAAATAAATTTGAAATTTTACAGAACTAAGAAAAATAAGTATAATACAGGATCACAGTCCGTTATAATCGAAGAGCACTGCATCAAGGACTAACTTATGAGTGGTACACTATTAGAAGTGGCAAGTTTTTAAAACATCTTACCCTGCAAAGGACGACATGAAGCAATGGGTGAATAAACACAGTTCCAGTCATTTTGTGGTTAATTTGTGTTGAGCAAGAAGTGCAACAAATTATCATTTCTCCAACATTTGCTTCAGCTGTAAATTAAAGAAAATTTTGTAAACAAAAAAAGTCCCCCAATATACTGTCCATGATCTTACATTATCAGTAAAAAGAAAGACATCTTTGAGATTGAAAAGGAAAATGGCTGAATCAGCTGCAATCAAAGTGCAAATTCAATATGGCCTATTGCTTAATACAATAAATATACCCAACTACACTCAATTTGCAGTTACAAATAAATCGAAATACAATAATTATGTTTACTATGCTGACTACTGACAATTTTTTTATTTATTAGAGAAACTTACAAGACCTTTAAAACATACCTTTTAGTTTACTGTATATTTTTTTAAATTCTGGCCCCTTAAATGGAGAGCTGGTTTTATTGGAAGCTTCTGGAACAACCAAAATGGTGCCTAGAAATAACAGACTCTTGAATCTCTAAACATTTTATAACAAATTACATTAATAGTACCTGAAATTTAAATGATAATATAGGACTGCATTTCAACTATGAAACGCTATTTGTTAACAGCACAAATAAACTTGCCTGTCTGCACATTCTTGCATTACATAATCAAACAATAGAATATTCAAATGGTCATTTAACAATGAAAGCAAAACATTTCAACCACATCTAGTAAAAACGATCAGACCTGCACAAGAACAAGCTGGTGGCATAATAATTATAATTAGGATATTAAACTTAGTTAGTAAACAGAGTTAAACTTAAATTAACAGAATATATAACATGTATATTCCCCTGCAACTTATTTTTCTAAAAATTTGAATGTTAACATGTTTATTAAGGGTAAACCTTGGCCAAATTTGTAAACATGAAAATGTGAATATTTCAACAAATATAAATATTTATAACTACTTAGGTGTACTGAAATATTGGCTAAGCTTTGTAATAAGAATTGGCTGTTTTCATATATTAACTTTATTCATCTCCTTTGATACCGAAATATATTAGTCCTGGAAATTTTTAGTGTCATCACTTTTCTAACCCACTCAGATATTGATCATCCTGCGAAAACTATTAATGTTTTTTCCAATATTATATTTTAACGGGACCATCAAGATGTTACAAACTTTACGAGAAAAGAACAGTGAAAAGCTACTGTTGTTCTGAAATGTGCATGACAAGTATAACAAACAGCTCTGGAATGGGCTTGCACTCTAAACGATACAAATGTCAGTGGAATCACAGGACAATGAAGAAATAAGTTAGAATCGAAATGAAACTGGATAATTACGGCATTACCTTCAGGGGGAATGGGCTTGCCATCCTTCTGCTCAATGTCACTCCTGGAAGAGGAAGACGGTGAGGGTGGCATTTGCTCTTTGGCATCAGTATCAGAATCTAATGAGCCTTCATGACTGCTTGTAAGGTGTCTTGGAATAGCCAGTTTCCTGATGCATTAAATGAATTCCAAAAGAAAATTTGCACAATTAAAATAGTGTCATAGTAGGCCAAAGAAATTTTTTGTCATATATGCTTTGACAAAAAATAATTACGTTTTGGATAATTCCATGCTTGGTGTGGACGCCTAAAAAAATAATTATAATACATCTATTAGAAATTGGATGAAATACCAGAACAGCTGTAAAATGGAATAAAGCATATGCTTTGCTTTCAAGATATCTGAAACAGCAGCTAGGCTACTGCAGGTTCAACAAACTCCAGTGAAAAAGCTTTGCTTATACCTTAAAGCTTGCTCATACCTATTAACTAAACTGCAGTCGAACTTTTAGTTGTAGTTAATTGGATATACCTTGAATTTAAATTTACAAAACTGAATGGCATACCGGCCATTCAATTAGACTGGTACGATCAATTTACTCATTTTTGACGTAACTCCTTGTCGGCATGAACGTAAAATGTTATGTAATTGTCAATGTCTTCTGAATCCTCAAAAGAGATTAATACGCTCTATATCTCAATTGAAATGGAAACGGACAAACAGGAACGATAGTAGGATTACAAATCTTCACGAATAACTGGAAAACAAACATACCATAGCGATGGAATCGACAAAGAAATAGGCCTATTAAATCATGGATCAATTCCGTTGAAATAAAATTTACAAATACCAACATATGCAGTTTGGGATGTTCATGAGGAAGCACAAAACCTGAAAACATTAAAATAAATTCACAAAACGTTTATGCCGGTGCGGCTAGTGGATTAAGATTATAATAAAAATCAATCATAGAGAAAATCAACATACATCAGGACGTTCCATTTTTCAAGCAGGAGTACCAGATTTTGGCGGGATACGTGGAGAACACGGAAACAGCTAAATGGTGGCGAAATATCCATTAATGGCTGTCTATGCATTTGTGGCCGTTTAAAATGGTTTAATAGACGATCATTTTCCATGTTATTAAGGTAACGTTTACTTTGCATTTGGAATTTTCTATCACTTGCTATGTTTTCAATAGTATCGTTGTTATTTTTAATATTGCATAACAATTATAATTTACCATTTTCGGAAAAAACGGGGGCAGTTCATAAATTACGTATGACATCATGAGCGGGAAGGAGTTAAAGTTCAAAACTGATTCATGGCTTACAAAAAACAAGCTAATTGCGGTAATATTGTTACAGTCCCCACAAGCTAAACATAATTGCATTTATTGATGACGATCAATATTTTTATCAATATTTTACGTTGTCGTGTTACTGCTGTATATCAAAGATAATCGTGCACGTTTAAATTGTTATGCATCGATCGATTTTACGTGGAATTTTGACTCAACTTTTCACAATGTCGTACATTGAAATGTGGTTTAACTGCATTTCTTTAGATTTCAATAAACCTGCTTTATCAAACTATATAATTCAATGTTTTTTATTTTTTTTTAAAACTCGCATATTTTTGAACTATTCAGTTTAACTGTTCAACGTGTCTTTCGCTGGCGAAAATTTTATAGCTAGCAAGTTTATTTTTAATTGATAATTGAACATTGTTTATATTTATATAACATTAGGCGAAATCGTTCGATTTGAGGAAAGGGGGAATATATCACAGATATATGAAAAAAGACATGGTGCATAAATTTGTATTGCATGAATGTGAGATGTTTATTTTGCACAAAAACAGAAAACGCGCTATAAATGGGACGTTTACTTTCAAACATACAATATACTGTAATTCAATATTACAGCGTACATACGCAAGTAATTGTTCACAAATCCATCAGCTATCTTAAATTCAATTTGCAAATGATTCTTTTTTACCAATTCAGTATAAGTTTATTTTATTTGCATGCATGCATTTCAGTGCAATTCAAACGACTTTTATCGTTTGCAGTACATAATGTGAACGATTACGAGATAATTTCAGGAAATAACTCAGATGCATGAAATATTGCTAAAATAAAAACTATTGCATACAATTTTCACATGATTCATGATAATTTGATTTTAGCAAATAGTACCTGTTGCGAGACATTTATTTCATGAAAGCTGTGTGGTCTTATGAAAATACTGTTGTTCACAATTACTATCAATAGAAATGAACTGTACGCTGAGAGAAATTAATCGAAATTCATACTGAATATGACTAACATAATACGTTGCCCACCAGGGAATCAAATTTGAATTAGACCATCTTTGTAGCAAAACAAATAGAAAATTGTTAAAAAATAACAATTTAAAAACGTTTCTATTATTTAGTGACAGCATTATGGTTTAGAATTGATATCCCAAATGTTTTGAGTTTTAATAATAGAAAATGTCATTCTCCATGTGTAAATGATTGTTTAGCAATTTGACATCCACAATAAATAATTGTTGACTATAAATTAAGTGGAAGCTTGAATTCATACAAATCTTACTTGATGTTGCAATAGAATATTTAATGAAATCAAACGCCGTCAATCTATAAAGTACTTCAGAATAGGACACATTCTTTGCATGTTTTCTCCACATGGAACATTACGTCTTAACAAGTTTTCAGAAAGTGAAAATAGTGCATCAACAATAACAACGATGAAAGCATTTCGCTTTAGGCCGTTTTGTGAAATAACCTTGCGAATTATAACAGGGCTAGGAGCTTCATTTTATGAAAATGTCGTCAAGATTTTAGCAACACTTAATAAATAATCCCAACTTGCATTCTAAAAGTACTGGTGCACTTGTAATGTGGCATTATATGGCATCTTGCAATAACAAGATTAAAAAATATAGCATTGATTTGCAATAAATGATACAATTCTAAGCAAACAACCCAAACTTGGTTTACAAAGAGATAAGGTATATGTATACACAGGTGAAAGTAGTTTCTCAAACTTCGCCTTCATTTCAGATGGACAGATCTTAATTAAAAGCCGATGTTTAACTTGCATCAATTAAAAATAATTATCAATTCATAAAAACAAAAATCAATTGACAAAGGTATTTTTGATAAGAAAAAAATTGTTACAATAGTTAGCTTAGGAAATAAGAAGAATAAAACTACCATATCTATTAATGGTTTCCTCTAATTTCTCAATGCACGACTTATATTTGATCATTTATTTACCATACCAGAATTGGTTATTTCCAAAATAAAAATAAATTAACATGAAAAAAAGTGAGAAGCTGCTATGTGGTGAAGCTCGACAACAGGGATTTCCGCAATAAATGAATTTAAAACTCGAAAGTGATACATGAAATTTCCACATTTTCTAGAAACCTAATGTTAATCTTAAAAATAACCTATTCATTGTTTCAAGTACTAGAAATAAAAATTTGGCTATACACTATATAAATGCAGAGTTGGGCAGTTTTAAAATTAAATACAATTTAAAATACAATCAAAATTGCTAAAAATGTTATACAACTAATAATTCATTAACTCAATAATTTGCTAAAAATTTCTTGCAGCATTAGCATTTGTACATGCCAAACATGCTTGAACTTTGAAGATAGTATAATTAGACAGTGGATTTTTTGTAAGAGTGGGCTTCAAAAAGCTGTCATATTTAAATGCTTGAATTGGCAAGTAATTTAAATGTAGGTATCATGAGGTGAAAATTTTAAAAAATCATAAAGTAAGCATATTAATCTTGGCACGAATCAAGGGTGATTTCAGACAGCAAACCCAGAAGAAGACCATGAAACAAGTAAAATCTATCTTCTCTCACTTAATAGGAGTCGAAAGTGGCATAATATGTCATCCTTTAAATCACACATAGCCAGCTGCAGAAACAATGCACTGCAAGCATATTGTTCGATTTCAAAAATTAAACTAGCCATTCGCAGCAGACCTACAAATCCATCTTATATCTGAAGCAAATATTCACTAATATTCCACTATATAAATATTTGTGCACGAGTATACAATGTATAGGCTATCGATTCTATTCAAGCTATACCACTATACACCATTCAAGGATCCACGAGAGACATCCAGAATTCTATACCCCCTTTTACACTACATGGAAATACGAAGAAATAAAAATCTCATAAATATCCTGGGAATACTCTGACACACCATGCAACTCCGTGGCATTATGCAACGAAAGAAAATGTGCTTCAAAGGAGTTGCCATCATGCGTTCATCTCATTCAAACTGTATGTACAGCACAACTCGATAAAATGGAGAACGGCGGCAGGCGTCGCTCCTGGCAGTATTATGATATCACATGGGAGATGTTAAGCCATGCCAGCCAAAAGATGACAGGCCGGCGATGATAAGCATGATGGATGTCCTCGCATAAATAATTTAAAAGCATATAAGAACTATACACGCGTGCATATTTGTTGTGGTTGTACGGTGATTAGATAAAAGGGTTAAAAACGCTGCCAGTGTCAGCAGTGCCATCGATAGTGACGGTCGACCCGCTTCCATAATGAAATATACATACCTCAAATAGGCATTTAAGTATAAGCACAGATGAGACAAATAAAAATCGTAAATAGTCCTATGATGTTCCTTAATCATGATGAGATGGTTCCAGGTTGACAACGGGAGGTTATGTCGAGACTAAAGCAGGTCCATGGTCAATATTTGCGATTATTGCTTTTACCGCTTGGGCTTTTCATGAAGTCCTTCCTGCGCTGACGTTTTCCAATGGACTGAAACTCTAGCGTTTTGTTCTGGCGTTCCATCTGCTTGCCGCGTGCAAACTTTACTACCTGTCGACGTTTTTCCTGTTCAAAAACCAAAGATTGAGGGATCAGATTGCGTCAACGGAAAACCCATAGTACCACAAATACCTTCCATAAATGCAATATGTTTGTAAGTATTCTTTGGGGTAACCAGTGCCAAAAAAATTTATCACAAATTCTTAGTTTTTTTAAAATTCTGAAGTTTGCTTGGAAATGTTTATACAGTATGTACCATTTGTATTTTATTGTGGGAGAATAACAAGAGCCGATCCTTATCCTTATCTTATTTATTGATGTTCACTTTCAGATGATCAATTTCAGATTTTCACAGATTTTGGTTTTTTTTTTTTTCGTTATTTATTTGGCCGATAGTGGGGATGGGGCAATACCGCATAATCCTCTAACACATCACTGTGGGTTATTTATTTTCTGAACTATTTTGCTTACCTTTTCAACACCAGCCAAGCTTTTAACAAATGCATCTAGTTCCTCTTGTCTGGAAGGAGCAGAAAGCCTTTTTAGCTCTCTGCGATCCATTCTATGATGGTGCGACGCTTCTGGGATTGATTCCCGGGTTTGAGCCCTATCTATCCACGGGTACCCGATCATGGCAAGACATCCCTGTTCATAGATTTCATCCTCGAAAGAAGTCTTATTGAAAGCGTAAACGGACATGCTAGGATGTTCAATGAGGAGATTCTCCAAAGGCGAAGTTTGGACGAGGCCAGTTGGGCCTGCATTGAAACAAGATGGAGGGGTTATGAACCAGCTTTCTACCAATCGTTCAACTTTGGGACTGGGGCTAGGACACGTTATTTGAGCAAGCAGCATTTTTCGATTAACCAAGGCGGGAAAATTATCTGCCAGCAGATTGCTATGGTTAGAATTTAACTGCCTGTTAGCCTTTAATGGCTTATGATGCTGTAATACATCGTCTTCTGGAATTGGTTGCTTTTCCCGATCTGTAAAAATAAATTATTTGAGCTATGAAGTCACCAATATTTGCGCTTTACTACCATATACAAGTAATAATTGCGTAATGAACACATACTCAAGATTTCATGAAGCATACAATGATCCTTTCTTACTGACCATTTTTCAAAATAAAAGATCTGGAAGGAGCTTTCACGGACTATAAATTAGTATTTGTTTTTCATTCTGGTCTATGGAATGAGCACTACGTCGATAATTGAAATTAAACATACACGAATTCAAATTACTTTAACTCATTGAGTTGAGTTGAATTGAAATCAAAAGCTCAAAACAATAAAAACTAAGTTTTACTTACATCTAATATCAATTCAATGAATAATTAAAATGAATACTGTACAATGAAACTATATGCTTTACAGTGGTCATATTTCCTATCTTTCCAAGTGTGTCATTCAATCTAATATATCAAATCAAAATTCAAAATAGAAGAAAAAAGTAATTGATCACGCACAAATTAGATCAATGAAGCGAAACAAATATATGTGCCATCAAGAAACGAATAATTTATTTTAAAAAAATTAACGATTAATTTAGCTATCAAAATGTGAGTATAAAACTTCAGTGATTAAATGCAACCTTCTTATTTCATCTACTGGCATTCTGGTCCAAAAATAACTCGAGAGTATTAGCACTTGACCTTGACAATCAGGATTTCTTGGTTTCTTAAATACATTTCAGGAAGTATCATGGAAGAGGGTAGGTCTATAGCTGTTATGCACATTCAGGGGAATTTTAAGCAAAAAAAGCTACAGCCCCAATCTTGGCAATAGAGAAGTTATTTTCAGGAACAGAATACACGCAACTTGCCAAGTGATGCCATTGAGAAAGCAAAGGAACTATAGAACTATAGCTGTCAACTCAGTCTATAAAATACACAGGGCTTGGTAGGTTAGGAGAACAAGTGAGAATTTTTTATGATAATCCTTCGCCAAATTCATCAAATACAACTTTTTTTTTTTAAGTGGGAGAAAATATACCATTTGTAACTAAATTTTCAAAATAAAATGTATTGCGTTGCCTTTCGAGATTTAAATATATCTTTTAATGCAATTCATTATTTTCATTTGAAGTCATTCTACCAGATAGTAGGCTACAAATGAAACTTCATTAAATTTATTTCTAACGTTATCTGCAGCTAGACTGATTTTAATTGGAGTTCTTTTTTTAAAAATAAGAGGAACGAAAGATTGGTTTGTAGGCCTATAGCAATAAATGATGATTAAAGTAGACCTAATTATGGTTTGGGCTAGGATTTGATTAATTAATTAATTTTGATTAATGTTCATATTGTTGATATTAATTAACATTTGTGATTAATTATCAGAGTTTGCAGAATGCTTGAAAACATTTTTTTTAAAATTCTGATTACTTCTTTATACAAACTTTAAAAACAGTTTTTAGATACCCTGTATATGCCAGGAGTCTGGTTTGGAGTCTAACGTTTCGTCGTACCGACCCCACAGGTCTGCATGAATCTACCCTCAATTAAAATTAATGAACAAAATGTCAAGATTTTACTCATTGGTTTACTTGCTTTAAAATATTACTGTTTGAACTTGGGTATATTCCAAATTGCCTACGTTCTACAACAGTTTTTAATGTTTGAAGCAAGTTAGAAACATCTCGCAAGAACTAACTTCTAGGTCAACAAGCATTTCACAAAAAAAGGAGAAAAAAATGCCTGCTCTTACAAAATCACAAACATTCCATCATTGATAGCATTAAGTGACTAATCTTGCGCATTAGCTAAAAGGATAAAACGACAACGATCTGCTATTTTTATCAGCTTGCATTAGCTCACTCACTCAGCTGTTGACATTCTCAGATCTTGTACAAGTGTTAGGGGCCGTACATAAATGATGTCACACCTAGGAGGGTGGATGGGTTGTGTGTTTTTTGTGACAATTGTGACCAAGGGGTGGGGTGGGGGGTGGTTCGGTAATGTGACATCACACAATCAAAATTTTAATATTTTTTGTTCAAATTTTAATAATTTTTTTAAACATTTGAATAGCAGTCGGGAATAAATTCCAGCAGAATCCCTGTACTGAAGACATTTAATCACGTTGCAATTAATAGGTTTTAATTGCAACGTCTATGCATTAATAAACAGACTATTAAAT
>JAQIXS010006722.1:0-10239 GCA_034700785.1 Rossiulus vilnensis | reverse complement strand
CCCCCCAAAGCAAAACTGGCAGTTTGATGTTCGTAGAAAAGTACACAAAAAAGTACGCTTTTACGTACTTCAAGGTACAATTCAAAACTTTTTTTTTAAAAAAAAGCTTACCACAAACATGAGCCCACTGAGCATAAAATGCATTTTCACTGGCATAAATCCATCCCAAAGAGCCTAACAAATTGAAACCCATAAAATTGACTACATGTAAAGCAGTTCCCTCGGTGGATTTGTCCTTCATCAGCAAAGAAAGCCATGCTTTCCTTTCAGCCTGCCCATTTACGAATTCGCCCTGGATTAATTAGCACGCGCATTAATTAGTTCGAAGTCAGGATTTTCCCCAAAAACTGCGACACGCCCGTAACAAAGCCTCGCATTCCTTTCGCAGAAAAATGCACAAATCGTGCGAACAAAAACGTGCGATCTTTTGAAGAAACTGTGTTAGAGCCGAGAGAAAAAAGCCGAAACCAAAGAGAGCTGAGCTCCAGTTTCTGGAAAAGGCCCTGAAAAGATTTTGCATTTTCATTTCAATTAAGGCTGGCATTGAGGAGAAAAGTGGTGTGGAAACGAAACGCCTGATTTCCCATCGAGAGCGAGAGCTAGGCACGACAATTTTATCACTTTGGTTTTTTATTTCCAACGGTAGAATTTTCCGGTGAGTTGGCATATTAAATAACCAGTGCCAAGGCTGCTCGTTGTCCACGGCTAATTAATTAGACACCGTCCTTGTTTCAAAGCACCACTTGTCATTCGAGCTATTATCTCAAATCACCTTTTCCGTAGATGGCGTTTGGCAAATGACAACAAGATTTACTGGCGAGAAACAAAATCGCTATCGCTGCTAATTAGCTAATAAACCTAGTCGATTAACGGGGGGGGAAAACGACCAAAAAAAAAATACCACATTCAAAACGCACGTTATCGTCGTAGGCGATAGTATTTTCATTCCACTTTCCGAAATCGACCGCTAGATGGCGCCACGCAACCGCCGCAAAAACTACGCAAACGGTCGTAAAAATGCTCTTAATTAATCAAAAGCCGGGTGATGAAGATCATGCAGTAGCCAGTGGTCAGCAATGGGGCCGTCCATAAAAGACGTCCGAGACTTACGGATAGTCTACAAAACTATGACAATTATAACTAGAGGGGAAGTGGAAATGTTGCTTGATTTTCATTGAAATTTGACGTCATTTAGTATACAATTGGACGGCACATAATCCGTTTTGGGTATTTTTTTGTGTGTTGCTTTACATTGATAATATTGTTCTTACTATTTTTTAAACGAACGACAACCCGTGTAATTAATAAGATGTTGTTGAATTGGTCATTTTTTTCAAATTCAATGATCTGTTTGAAAAAAATTACACTCAACTGCGTCATTTCACAGTCATTTTTACCTAACATAACGGCATTTTCAATAATTTTTTAATCCTGATTTAATGATATGCATTATAAGAGCACAGGTAGACTGGTAGAGTGACTTACACCGGGGTTAATTTATGTGAATTCTTGACGTCACGTGTAGTGGAAATGTGACGCTATTTAGTTAAATTTAAAGTCATTTAGCATGCAAATAGTACGAAACCTAACGATATTAAGGCATTAGTTTTGAGATTTTCAGTTAGCATGGAAATAGGACGACATATATTAGCGGTATTAAGTCAGTTTTTCGTCTTTTTCCTAGTTAAAATGACGTCATTCAGCATGAGAATCTGACATCCGTTTTCGGTAATTTTGACTACTATAGTAGATATACATTTTTCCAAAAAAAAAAAAATTCCTAAATCAAGACATGCACCGCAAAGGCAACGAAGGCTCGTTTATGTACATGTGCGGTATTTTATGTAGGCTACACTTAGTTGATGCAAAGCGCAATAACCTAATTATACTTTTTGCAGCATGCGTCAACGCTAATTAAGCGTTGGATCTCGGATTATTTTTTCCTTCCAGTGCGTTTCACTTAAACGAACAACATTTTTAATGAGTTGCGGCTGTGCGTTTTGAACAATTCGTTGTAATGGCTGCTGGGGGCAGAACCCCGTCGCGTAATTAATTCGAAGCAGGGCCACACAGCCTCGGAAATAATTAACTAATTGGACCATTATTTCGATTGAATAGGAGTGCGACAATGCCGCCGGCTATGGCCGACCTGGAGCAGCGCGCCACCTAGCGCTCGCAATATCTCGCTTCCGGCGTCGTAAAACCATTTGAAGGATCACCGGTTCCGGTTGCCTTAATGCCTTTACTGCATCTCAGGGAAGAACTTCCTGTCTGCAGCACACAAAACTTTCGACGTTTACCTTAGTTTGCAGGGCATTCACACAAATTACCGAAGATTACCCTAACTTCCGGTCCTGACTTCCTCCTGATCCGCATTATCATTTGCAGACCATAATTCCCAGAAATTTACAAATAAATATTATAATTTGCCCAAGTAGTTTGACAGTTTGGGATATTATTTAAATATCCTAATTAATTTAAATTTTCCTAATTAATATAGGTTAGAATCCCCAAAACGAACAAAAAAATTGCTGGAAATGCTAAGCTTTTTTTTCAGTTTATAAGGTAGTTTGTTACTTTGAAATAATAATTTTATATTCATTTAACTAAAGCACTTCAACGCATTCCAAATTTTCCTAATATACAAGTACATGTAGGTTTGCATCCCCAAATTTTGTAATATTTTTTTTAAAATTGCCAGAAATCTCGAGTTTAAGTTTCTAAAGTAGTTTATTACTTTTAAATATTATTTAAATGAAGCACTACACATTTTCCTAATATTGGTTTGCATCCCCAAATTGAACCAAATTTTCTATTTTCTTCCGTAGATTTCTCGGAAATATCAACTTTATTTTTCAATTTCCAAGCATTTTGTTTAAATTGTCTGCTACGTTTCCGGATACCTACCACTATCACAACGCTTGAAAACCACCAGATCTCACTAAATGTGTGAATGTTCTCCTACTACCCTTAAGTTCCTATTATTTCTCAAATTCCAACTCTGCAATTTCTTAGCTTCCCATAATTATTACCAGAAATTTGTTTCGGTTTGCATCAATAACTCCTAGAATTCATTCAATTTCAATTCATTTTTCTGCCTATTACACCCACCGTCATTGCCATTTCACAAGATTAATGATGGCGGAAAAGAAAAACATTTTCCAGAACTGACGGAAGCTACACGTAGGCCTACTGTTTAATTTCTGAATTTGCGTGACAGAATTCGTGCGTTCGGAAACACGGCACATGATATATCGCCGAAATACATTTTAATAATTTACATAATTCAACTCTCTAGCGGCGGTGCCACCTACAATGAAGGTGACTTAGTCACGATAGAAGCGCCATTTCATTACTTATCGATGCGATCAACTCCCAAATCTTAAGTTCATCATTAATATTCATTGAGACTTCAAGTTGGGATTCGATACTGATAATGACTTCTCCAGTCAAAAAATGGAAATTAATTTTTACTCCGTTCATTGCGCGTTCGACATTTCCAAGGTGCAGTGCAATTAAAAATGTTAACCAGATTCTAATTAAAACCAATTAAGTTAGCCAATGCCAAGTTGTCATTGTTAGATGTTGTATTTTGGCGAAATGTACATTTTCAGTGGTAAAGTTCTTATGAAAAGCTTAGAATAGGGATCCATCTAATTTATACTAAATTATTATCATGTGTATCTTTTCCTAGTATTGTCCTAGAAAAATTAAATATGGGCTATAATGGACATAAATGACTTATTCCAAATATGGTTGGATTAGAAATTGGCCACAAATAGACCTATGCCCATATATGTCCATTCATTTAAATATATGTAAGTTCATAAAGTCCATATCATATTTGTTTTTACGTTCTTGCATATAGCCATATACATGTACAGGGCGTGTCAACATACAGTGTAGTTACATAAAGGGTCATGGCTAAATATAATACAGTAAGTTACATTAAAATTATAGAAAATCGAGTATTTTCCATACATGTACATGTCAAGTATGCAGCCATATATGGCTTTATCTAATATAGTCAGATGCATGTAACACTTTCTAGTGTGGCCTTATATGCAGCCATGTCAATATGTGGCTCATATATGGCCAATTAGGGCATTTATAGCCCCATATATAACCATACTATACATGCACTTTTCAAACCAGGTATCACACTTGCATACTCATCCTATCAATGCTTTTTTATTGTTGTCAATACTGTATTTATTTTCGGACACATTTTTAATCAAACCTCTCTGCAAGTAATCAGTGGCACTCACTACGTTTTCCAGATATGGCTGCCTCTTGAAACACTTTCTTCAGAGCCCCGGTGACAAACGTCGGAATTAAGGCATAGCCTACAAAGATCCTCATGCCACGTTTGATCCAGAACTCGACAGGAAATCGATCTTGGGTCCAAGCAGGATGCCCGCACCCAAAGTTGACCCAGCCGGATCAGAAGCACAGAAAACAACTTGATACACAGCAGATACAACGAGTATAGCAAAGTGTCAAGCTGCCACAAATGACGTTGAATGAAACTGCAATCCTTTCGCCACCCAATTAGCACACTTGAGAGCGCCCCCTAAGCGTTCCTTGACTCTTCCACCGAACGAAAATGACGAACTTGGAAATTTCCAGAACATTTCTAGGCCGAGTTTAGACGTTGCTGACTACCAATTTAACATTAATTGGAAACGCAGTCGTAGAAAAAAACATCTTTCTAAATATTGAATGGAAAATGCCTGGATGGTTTTTCCAACTTAACGCGAAGCCTACGGTGCTGCCACCTACAGGCCAGAAGAAGCAGCGTAGCATTTGGCCAGTAATTTCATTTTCAGAAATGGGGAAATACAGCCAAAACGATCACAAACATTGTTCAAATCTCAGAATTTTTTTACTGGCGTTTGATTTCGAGTTAATTGAGCAGAATATGATTGCTTTCTTCTGTGTAAATACACACATTCCACACTAATTTGCAGAGCAGCTTGTCAAGGTTATAAGTGAGAGTCACGTGCTGTCTGAAATCGATTGTTATTTTTTATATTGGTTTCAGACGTCTTATAGAGGTGACCCACCACATGTCATGATGTGAAGGCGTAAACAAGTATAAATATGCAACTGCGTAATAAGTTATACAAGAAGGAGGCGACCTGTACGCTAATCTATCCAATTATTCTAAAACTTGCTTTCGAAAAATTGCTCGCACAATTATCAACTAATGCTTGTTGTCGATTTGGGCGCTGAGAGCGATTGCATGGTGGGAGGGAGAATCTCTCAGGGCTGTCTCCACTTCAACTGATCTTAGTTGTACAGACAGAAGCGATACTCGTCTTCGTATTACGCTTGCAATATCATTATTCTCAAGTGAGAGCACTCAGAGTTCCTCTATCCATCATCATCATCTCTGAGAGAAGCGAATAGGTCTGTCCACTTGAGGGCTTGTTTTCAGTGACTCGACGAAGAAACTCCCCGATGGTACTCTCAGTAACGTGCCCACTTGCGAGTTTAGGCTACAGCAAGGACACGTTCACCATAAACTCTTAAAGCGGAGAGCAGTGGCAACCCTCGAGAATAACCTCATTTGGACTGTCCATTTGTAGCGTTACCTCTCGTCAGCCTTAACTGAGAAGGTAGTCGCGACATTAACTCTCAGGACCATGTCCACTTGACCAGAGCTAAGTTGACACTCGCATTGGGAAACTTACACCGGAAGTCTGCGGCAGTTCTAAACAATGATAATAAAAAATATATCTTTCTCATTGACGGTATACTGTATCGTCCAAGGGCTCCGATCCAATCCTCGAAACCGGTTCGAATTGAGAGTTACTCTCTGAGAGTGATACTCTGAGACCCACTGAGGGCCGTGAACTCGCAACGGCTCGCGGAAGTCACTCTCTGATAAGCACTGGCATTACCGCGTCCTCCCACAAGTTTCAACTCAAGCGTGGCAGCTATCGCTCTCAGCTCTCACATGGGCGCACGATCAGGCAAACAATGTGTTTACAGTGTTCTTTAAATGCATGCCTGATGTAGCATAAATAGGATTATAATGTTTCCATTTTCACATATTTATACTGTATAAAGTTGATGTAAACATATACTGTTTCAGATAAACAAAATCCAGCAACATTTTTATCGTCATTGTTTAGAATGCTGCAGGAAGAAAATATTTGCGAACCCGCCCCCGTGGGGAAACGAATTGAATATTTATGCTTTTAATAAATTTAGAATACGACACGAATGCTTCGTGGAGCGGAAAGCACTTGAAACTGTAACGGAGAGCGCTGAGATTCAATTTACGTTGGCAGAGAGCGAAACACTGCATTTCTGGAAAATCTGATTAGCTTCTGTAAAGCAATCAAAGAGCAGTTGTTTTTGGAATGCGAGCAGAAAAACGGTATGCCGAATTTGGTGATTGTCAATAAATAATGGCGAAAAATCTATTGCATTAAATAATTCTGGAAAAGGTTGACACGTGATAGCCTGAGTTTTGCCAAGACTCGTATAGCCAGCCAACACTTAGCGATTGTCCTGCTAAATCCTGAATCACACAAAAAATTTCTAAAAAAAATGTCTTCAAGGATTACGTGTATATTTCGTTTCTGAACACAGCTAGAATATTTCCTTACACTCTGCAACCATTTTCTCAGATCAAACCAATGATCATGCCATTCTTGATTTTCGTGTATTTTTTAATTTTTAATTTCCATTTATTGTAATTTCAAGAATTGTTCATCGTTTCGAAAAGAAAATGTGTGGGGTAATTCCCTACATTCCATACTTCCCACCTGCTCTCAAAAGTGTGTTTAATCATTAGAAATTTTCCTTTCAATTCAATTAAGAGCAATACCCAAAATTGGACGTGTTTCAACACGAAGTTTTTGTGCATCAAAAATCCAATAGTAAGACAGATTCAGTTTGGAAGATAAGGACTTCCAACATGGCTGACGTCAATGAAGCAAAATCCGCAATTCACGATCAGAAAGATTTTGGAGTGGTTAGAGTACAGTTTAGGCAAGCAGATTTCGGAACGTGCCTTTCACGCAGCTAAAAATAATACCGCCTTTACGTATTGCGCAGTGTTGAAATAAACTAGAAAATTGTCAATATTTTCCCAGCATGCACTTCGTTTTCGCTGATAATCCGCCGTGGAACTCGTGTCTTTCGCGAAAACATTAGCCATTCGAGTTGGCATGCTGAGTGAATATAAAAACAAACGTCCTGCACGGTGTGTCCAAGTGCACTTCAATTCAGTGCAGAAATGCATGAGTGTTCCGCAGTGAATTGAAATGTTTCCATTACTTTGGGTATCATCAACATAAATTCCAAGAAAGCTTCCAAGAAAGTTTAATAAAGGCCATAAGCATATCTGATCGTCCTCGGTATTAAAGACGCCATCTTGGAGAACTAAAAATGGAATTTGCTTTTGCAACTTTGACTAATCGTAAAACAACGCTTAAAACAAAATAAAACTGCAAACGACTAATTAATTTTACAGGGTTCATAGTTCGTGTTTTGGTTTTTTGAAAATGTGAATCATAGATAGTTGAAAACTTGAATCCTTTTTCAAGTCAGGTTTGGTAAATACAATAACGTCGCTTCTTGGGCAATTCGCATTTAGCACAGCGGGCAAGAATGTGAATTCAATTCACTATCTTGTGAACTGGCATCAAAACTGCGAAGATAAGCATTGCAATTGCGATTAGCAGTTAACCAGCTACTATTTGCCCGTCCAAAATCTGTCACGCAAATGGGAGCACTAGTAGCTGTCCCATTCTTATATATTACCATTTATATCAAGATAGTTATGGATATGGTCATGCATACAGTATATCTATGTATCTCTATATCAGTATGTCTATAACAAAAATTAAAATATTACTTATATCGGCATGTACTGCATTTGCATAATGGAAGTGATCAGTAATGAGATTGTCTTAAGCATAAAAAATTGAATAATTTTCCACATATGGCCTAGTATGTAGCCAAATATGTCTATCTGAATTTGCCATTCATGACGATGTCAATATATAGTTTATACTTGAGTAGTCATGGCATATACATCCCCATATGTGGCCATATTAAACTTTTCCACCTATGTACACCAGTAATACCTTTTTAAAGTTGGTGTTAATTCTTGGAGGGAACTGGGTTAGTGATCAGTGATGAGTTAATTTTTTAACAATGCGCTACATGGGGTTGGAAAGTATAAAGTATACCTTCAATTAGCGTAGCGTAATTTATGGACAGCCCCTAGGACTATTTTGAAAAAAACACTGCTTAAAATTATCAAAACTGTCCATTACCACAAATTTACATGACAACATTCAGAATTTTGCTAACACATAAAAACGTGCCAACCTTCGGTCTTAGCAGGCCAACGCTGGGCACCTCCTGGTGGTCATCAGGGGTTGATGAAGGGGGTTCGACGTCGTCGACACTGACGATCCTCACGGTGAGGGTACAACCTCGGCGCCTCATGATCACAGGAATGTCTTCCTCGAACATGAGCGATTCTTGGTGCTTAATCTCCATGGTGGATTCGCGTGTTAGCCACTGGTCAACTGACCTTGGATCGATAGGAGCCATGGACCGACAACTGCGTCCCGTGCGCTTCTGGTTGGAACAATCATCTTCCAGGTCTTGGATTTCGCAAACAGTGTCTCGATCGAAATCAAGACAGTAGCTATCTCATCTTAAATGCACAAAGATATCGTAATCGAGGCAATGGAACGGTATGACGTCATCCGTCAACGACCCAATTTATAACAGGGGGTCACAGGGTGGTGCTGTTTTACAGGGCCATCGTGGTGAGCGCCTCTTGGGGTGACGCTGATAAAACTAGTTAGATGGGCCACTTTGATCGACCCCGAGTCACGCAAAAAACCCTCGCAAGAACTTTACGGTCTGCAGATTTTTCAAATAGATGATAATAGCTTCTTGAAGATCGTATTTGCCGAGTGACTTGGTCTATTCTTCCCGTCAGAGCCAATAATCAAGAAGAATACTAGAGAACTTGTAATATTTCTTGGATTTCGGTTTGATGGCAGCCGTTGCAATAGGCAAAAATCATGTTAAAAACTTTCTTGAAGGTGTAGTCAAAGCTTAAGTTGTTTACATGATGTCCACATGTCATACAGACAACATACAGAGATGATCAACGGACGAACAAAGATGATCAGCCGATGACCAAGAAAGATTAGCAGCCGATGTCCAACAAATCAACAGAGATGATCAACAGATGTAAACGCTGATGAACAGATCGCCAAATATGCTCCACACATCCATAGATGCTGATGAGAATTCCAAAGATACCAAATATGCTGAATCGCCCAGAGATCTAAATATTTTTAATCGTCCAGAGAGTTATTCTAAAGACGATTAAAGACCACATAGATAACCAACGATGCTCAAATAAGCAGGGACTTCCAAATATGTCCAAGAAGACTTCCAAGAAGCGCAAAAGTTCATAGATTTCTAAAATGCTAAAATATCCAGAAACATCGACAGATGCTCAAAACATCCAACGATTTCTAAAGATGTTCAACCGGCCAGAAATTTCCAAAGATGCTCCACCGTTTAAAGACTTCTAAATAAGCTAAGACTTCTAGAGATGTTCAAAGACTTCCAAAGATGCTCAAACGTCCAGGGATATCCAAAGGTTTTCAATCGTCCATAGATAAGCAAACATGTCCAAGAGACGCAAATCGGAGATATCCAAAGACGATCAACATACGTCCAGAAATGCCCAATGACGCTAAAGGGGAGCTAGAACAGCATCCAGAAAACTCCCAAAGATGCTCCCAACCTCGTGAAGAAAGGATGCGCCACACCGGGAATGAATCCAGGTGAACATCCAGAGCTCCACATCTTCGACTGCACAAATGCCTGGCGCTCCAAAACGCGTTGTGAAGAACAGGCCCCGCAGTCTTGAAACTTAATCCCGAGCTTAGTTTTAAAGTCGCGCCGCTCGAACCACGATCGATTGACAATGATTCAGCCCTTCAGTGGGGGCCCAGAGGCGGGGAGGCGGAAATGGCTGTTGCGCACATGGTATGCCCTTCCTCTCGGCGCCAATCCGGGTTCTGTGCCACCGTTGCATTGTTCATTGAGAAGCCGCCTACATGAATGGATGGAGGTGAGGTGGCGCCACTTGTTGATCCTGGTTGCCTGGGCGGCGTTTCCGAAGTGAAGCATTGATCGGCCTAAAGCGGATGCTTCAGCGATTGCGTGGATGACATGCGTGCC
>JAQIXS010006721.1:0-10242 GCA_034700785.1 Rossiulus vilnensis | reverse complement strand
GTTTGCCATCCTGAACCAAATGTTACATATTTCGATAGCATAATTTAAAAATGCGTTTCGGGTTTTCATTTTTCACTTCAGTATTTCAGAGTGAACAAGTTGAATTCGACTGGCGTGGAAGACGAAGGCGAGGCCGGTGCGGTGCAAGAATACGCCAAAAATTTCATAAACTACTTGAGTTTGGCCGCTCAAATACCGAACGTCGTTTTCAACTGGCTGAATCTGTTCGTGCCTATTGGGTAAAAAAAATATTATTTCAAAGAAAACAATGCTTTTCTCAATTTTCACGTGTATTTTTCATTAATTTCAATCTTTCGTCGATTAGCGGAGACATCACGAAGAGGGTTGTCGTCAGCATCGTCATCGAAGTGCTCATCTTCATCGGGACAATCGTCTTGGCGATGATAGACTCGTCTTCTTGTGAGTGGCTGTGATCGATCTCGCTTTTTGTGGTTTGATCCACTCGTCTAAAGCTTTCCTCGTGTAATTTCGTAATTAAAAAATAATCAAAAAATGAAAATTTTTGAGTCATCCTGAAGATGAGCAAACCCGCATAGCACTATGCTAGCAGTGATTGCTCACCTTCAGGGGCAGATACATTTTTTAATTTTAGGTAATTTATTTAAATTAGTAATTGTTAGTAATTGTAATTGCATTAGTAATTGTAAATTGAGTAGCTTTCACGACTCCTGATAATGGTGAAATGTATTTTCCAGGGCCGCTCATTTTTTTCTGGGCGACAATCGGATCGGTGGTCGTTTTAAACAGTAAGCGAAATTTGAACGTCTCGATAATTTAAATCAGATTAATTATCGTCATTAATTATTATTTATTGCAGTGGCCAATGGCATATACCAGAATAGCGTGTTCGGCATGGCTGCCAAACTGCCCATGAAATACTCCAACGCTGTTGTTCTCGGATCGGTGCGTACATCTTCGAGTTTTCCGAAATTTTTATTTCCTCGGATTCTGTCAGCATTCTGTGATACTAATCAAATCCGTAATTAAATTCCGTTTTACTTTCAGAACATCAGTGGAACTCTGACTGCCATCATAATGATCATATCAATCGCTTGCTCTCCCAATATCAGAACGGCTGCCATTTACTATTTCATAATGGCGCTCTTCATACTTCTCGCGTGTTTTGATACCTTTTTTGCACTCCCTTTGTTGGTAAGATTTTTTTTCAACTAAGCCTTTTTTTAAATTAATTTGAATTAAAGGCTCCATAAAATAACGTGTCGTGCAAAGAAATTTTTGCTGTTATGCGCTAACAATTTGAAAATCTTGGAAAATGTCCATAGTCTTCATCCGTAAAATTTTCAGAAAATGAACGTCTTGCTTGAAAATAAGCCAATTGTTTCTTCTACGTCCTTCTGATGTCGGTTGGGGTTTTTATTTTTGTTCCAGAGGTTTTATCGTTACCACGACCGGCTTTCGGACAAGAACGTCGACAAGAGCGGACGCCGTAGCAGAGTCCCTTATTGGGAGATATTTAAAAAGGTGATCCGCTGTTGTGCAACGTTTCTCTTAATTCTCCACGGATCCGATTTTCATTCTCTGTTTTGTGTTTCCCGCAGAGCTTTCCGCAACTGTTCAACGTTTGGATGATATTTTTCGTCACCCTGTCCGTCTTTCCGGCCGTTTTGTCCAACATCAAGATGGTGGACAGTTCGTTTTTCATTCCGGGTACGGAGCGCTTCAAATTCAGTCCATATTTCATGGTACTCCATGTTGGATACTCCATGGTTTCTAAGTTGAAAACTGCTTTTGATTTCAGAAATATACTTCACGCCGGTGACGTGCTTTCTGTTCTTCAACGCATCCGCGATGATCGGCAATCTGTGTCCTTTCATTGTCAAGACGGTAAGTTGTGTATTACCACGGACGGGTGAGGGAGTAAGTGGGCTCGATTTCAATTAAGCTCCCTCTTACAGTCAAACCAACATCGAGAAACCAACACGGTTGGCTCGTTATAACCGTTACTTGTTATATCCGTGAAGAGGGGTGAAATTTGAACTTTGATTTCAGGGAACTGTGTGAGGGAACTGAAATGTTAACCAAGATTTTGGGAACTTTCTGCCTTTAAGGGCAAATGTTTGCTGGTTAAAATCCGAGAAGTGCATATTGAGAATCACGAAAACCAAATCCGCAGGCGTCATTTGCTCGTAACTTCCAAGATGTCTGCTAAAACCGAGTTCGACTATGTATTTCTCAATAGGTCACTGCAGGCCCCTGAAAAATGTAGGCCCATGCCATGGTTTTAAATTCTATGGCCCCAGAGCGCAATCCAAGAATTGAGGCTTTCAGCGGGTGCCTCATCCTCAGTTACGCCACGCGAGAAAGCCCGCGGTCAACCAGGATGTCACCCGCTACATGATATCTCTTCAACATTGTCTTCATTTTTGTTCTTTCCTCAGCCCGGTCCTCGTTGGTTGTTCATCCCGGTCCTCATGCGGCTCTTGGCGATCCCTTACTTCGCTTTCTGCAACTACGTGCCCAAGGGCCGCCATCGTATCATGCCCATCTTCTTCTACAACGACTGGGCTTACGTGGGCATGACGCTGGTGTTTGGCTGGAGCGCCGGCTACTTCAGCAGCCTGGCCATGATGTACGTTCCCCGGTGCGTGGAACCCAAACACGCGGACGTGGCCGGAATGATGGCCGCGGCATCCCTCGTCCTCGGCATCTTCTGCGGAGTCAACTTCTCCTTCTTCGTCGCCTGGATCGTGGAGAACGTCACCTTCTACGTATAGACTCGGGACCCAGGAGGGTGCCAGACCTTAGCCCCGTCAACCCCGGTGGCTTCCGAAGAGCCCGGCGTAAGTCCGAACCCGAATGCGGCTGAAGTGGAGTGTCGCGCGTTTCGCCTGAACCAAGGTGGAGCGACTACGGTGTACATGCGAGGCGTGTTGGGATCCTCAACCTCATAATTTCGACGATTAATATTGATTTATTTAGATGTGAAGCGGAGTCTCGCTTCAGTTTGAATTAATTGCGGCCGTCCGACGAATCAGTCGAAAAGCAGAAGTGGGTTTCCAATTAGCATCGATCAACACCTCCTAATTGATTCTTGATTCCAGGCGCTCCTATAGCCGGATCAACAAAAGAATACACAGGAAATTCAAATGGACCAATAGAATGCAAGAACCTGTTGTGCGATTAGTCTTTCCTGTCCTTCGTTTTTTTCTGCTAACTGGCGGCCATTTTTCTTTCTTTATGGTTTCATATGAGTCGTGGGCGTGGCTTTCTCTATGCTGGAGCTCCAGGAAAGGATAATCCATAAGCTGAATGCTTCTGATTGGTTTTGGCCAAGTCTGTTGTTTCGTTGATCCGACTACGGCAGACATTGCCGAAAACCTTTAATAGTATTTGGATTTAAACCAGTTTTAGTGATGTTTCTTGAACATTTTGGTTTTATTGGACTTACGGGGTGTCCTCTCACATATCCGTTGTCGCTAACTAAAAAACGATTCCGTACTACGATGTACTTCTACCGTAGTTGCGGAAGACTTCGATATTCAGTGCTTTTGTGTTGATTTTCACTGACATTTCATGACCTGTGCCCTCGCTTTCTCGGTTTCATCCATTAAGTTATTTATCCAGATAAATTTTAGCAATTTGGAAAAACCTTCCAAAATGTTTAAAACAAGTTTTGATAATCGGTTTTGTTTGTTGATTATTGATTGAAAATGCCGGGTGTAGTTAAAAAAGATTTGAAGGGAATCTCAACGATACATTTTAAAGATCAAGCACAAAATTCCTTGCATAATTTTAAAAAACAACAACATTGTTTTTAATAGGTGCAGGTGATATTTTTGCTAAACAATCACATTGTTTTCTGGTTTATCGTTATCTTTTTATGCTTTCCAGAAACTGTTTGTTTCCATAATCCTCTCTTGACCATCTAATGTTACTGTAAAACTTGTGTCTACAGGTCATTGTACATTCCTTGAAAAGGCATTGAAATTCAAGCTTTACATTCGTGAAAAATCATTGATTTAAAATTAGCATTAGGGCCATTTATTTTCATAACTTCAATATAAGTATTTTATTGGACAGTTTAGGACAATGCCGTAGAATCCTTTTACGGCGGTTTCATAAAACGCTTGTTTCAAATTTTTAAAATTTAAAAGAAAATGTTCTCAAAATGAAAACTTCGTTTAAAATGTTTTATAACACCATGTCCTAAATATAATTATAATTTAGTGATTGAAAAGTCTTTGATTTTACATTTCCATGTCCTGAAGACACCGTCTTGTTTTCCCAAAGTCAAATATGATTTTTATAATTTCGATATAAGTTCATTTATGACGTCATTGTCTTAAAATTTTAAAATTTAAAAAAAAATGTTCTCAAAATGATAACTTTGCTTGAAATGTTTTAAAACGCCATATCCTTAAAATAATTATAATCTAAGTGCTTGTAACTTCGATATAAATTCATTTATGACTTCATTGGACGGTTTAGAAAAATGCCAAAAAATCTTTTTACGAAAGTTTTATGAAACGATTGTTTTAACATTTTTAAATTGAAAAGAACATGTTCCCAAAATGATAACTTCTTTTAAAATATTTTAAAATGCCATGCCCTTAAAATAATTATAATTTAGTGCTTGAAAAGTCTTTGATTTTACATTTCCATGTCCTGTAGACCCCATCTTGTATCCCATAGTCAGATTACGATTCCGAAATCCCGCAATGTTTTTATTTTAAATTTTAAAATGACTTTTACTAGAATGTATTTTGACTATCGTTTTTTTTCCCCTAAAAAATGTGGCCACATTTTTAAAAGATTTTTTAAATACAGCCAGTATTTTAAGACATCTTGATAGTGTGGTTCTGGATGCTGGTACTGGATGCTTACTGGCACTTGCGACGTTCTGACTTTCAATCCTTTCCCTGACGATCGCCGTTCTAATGAAGGGTCATATTTCGCATTAATTAATCAATTATCGTTAATTACCCCAATTCCCAAGAGTGTAAATGTCTGTAAATATAATTCGCCGAGGCAGCTACAGGAGTAAACGAGTATCAGTATCAATGGGGGGGTCGCTGCTATATCAGTAAATTACCAGGCTTAATTACATTTTCCAAATTAATTATCCCGGTCAATCAATACGTGTGATTAATTAGCGTCTAGTTTTTATAGCGTAAGGGGATGACGCCTGGGAAATTAGGCGTTTGATAGGAGCTATTTATCGCAATCTGAAACCGTAAACGGATCGAATCCCACCGGTGGTCGATACATTTTTTTGTAATTTTTAATTATTATTATTATTATAACTATTATTATTATTCCAGTGTCTGTTGCAGGCGGGTGAAAACCTTATCGAATAAAACGGCATTCAGGTTTCATTCGTGGAGAAAAATACATTTTTGTTTATATACACCCCAATTGGATAATAAATAATACATTGTCTTATTTGATTTTCAATTAGCTCTGATATATATTTTAATTAGATTTCGTAATTGGCTTAGCAATATCACGTGTTTCGCATTCCAGCGAAAGGTCATTTTGGTGCCATTGCGGTCATTGCGAGGGGTCAGCACTGGACACTCATTTATGACGAATACTTTAAACAGGGTTTCACCAGACCTGGAAAACCTGGAATAGTCAGGGAATACTGATTTATTCTGAAAAAAAGTCAGGGAAAATCAATATGCCTGCCGGTGATTCAGTTTTTATGAAAATTTTGCATGCAGCATTAATTTCCAAAAATATACATGTATATAAATATGAAAATCTAAGCTAAAATCCATTATTAGAAATGTATTTTTGAAGAATTGTATTAATTTAAAAACAAAACTAAGAAAGTGAACAGTGTTTTAGCCTAAATTCCACGATTGGTGATGTGACGTTACTAAAATTTGTATGAAAATTTAAGGTAAAATACAAGATTTAGTTCTTTAAAACTTGTCCTATTAATTTTCCTTAATAACTGTTTTTTTTAAAAAACAACAACTAATAAACAGAGAAAGAGTAACTAACGTTTTCTACATTAAAAATAAAGTATTTTAGCAGTTTAACAGGGTTACCTCAGAAACAAAACCATGAACTTCCCTGACTTTTCCTGGTTTTTGGAAAAAAAATTCCCTGACTGGCGAAAATTCAAAAATAACACAAGCACGGACATCCCCTATTTCTATAAATACAGAATTTCCATGCATTTTAATTTTGTTTAAAACCATGAACAATTTTTAATGGTTTTAAACCAAATTAACCATGGAATAATAAACTATGAAAATGGAAAAATATGGATCTTTTTCCAGGTTTTGTGCAAACTTACGGATATTTATGGAAACGCATGGAAAAATATGAATATTATTCATGGTTTTGGACAAAATTAACCATGAAATAATATTTTCATGTTTTTGAGCAAATTTACGGATATTTACGGAAACTTATGAAAAAAATATGGATATTATTCATGGTTCTGAGCAAAATCTGATCAAGAAATAATAAACCATGAAAAATACGGTTATTGTTCATGATTTTGAACAAAATTTGACCATAAAAAATTGCTTAAACATTTTTTTTTAAATTTCACCAGTCGAGGAAATTTTCTCCGAAACCAGGAAAAAGTCAGGGAAAAGTTCAGGGAAGTTCAAAATTTTCATTAAACTGCTCAAATGAAGAAATGTCCAAAGTCAAAATCGACCATTTTTACAAAAAAGACACCGCATTTACAAGGTAAGACTTTTTTTCAAAACTTAAAAATCTTCGACCTCGTTTCACCTTCGTGTACGTCATCGTTTTCATTTCGAACGTCCAGTAGCTTGACCCCTTTCGCAAATTGTTTTTTCGGCCGCCAAAAATTCCCTAGAAGAAATTTTCAAATTCCTTCCAGAAAGAAATTCCTTCCGGAAAAGAAATTCCTCCGAAAAACTCTGAAACGTCTGCGCATTTTAATCTAGTTCACAAAGGAGTTTTGAGGCCGTAATCCAGATCGGTCAGCTTGTCGTCCATCATCTTGACCTTCTCCAGGAGTCCGTCGTCCGCGGCGTCCAGCAGCGCCGCCTTGCGGACGATGGCCTCGCGTTTGGAGCGGACTAGTTTCGCGCACACCGTGGGGATGAAGACGCAGGAAATGGCCAGCATCATGTGACTTCCGATGTCCAGGAAGCCGACCGGAAACACGTGGTCTCTGTAGAGCAGGGCGTGCAGCAGCATGAGCGGACGACCAATCAGGTGCCAGAAGAGGTTGCTGCACAGGATGAGGTCGACCACCACCATGCGGCGCTGGCAGCAGGGGTGCAAATCGCCTCTTCTTGGAAGAACTGCAACAAAAAACAACAACGTTGTTAATTGAAAGGTTAGCTAACCTAGGGTTAACTATAACCCAAGTTAACCTAAGGGTTAATAGGTTTTTGTTACACCCGCCATTTTACCATAGGAGGATTTTTAACCCAGGTTAAATGTAAACATGGCGATATCCTGTTGCAGCTAGGAATTCTGGGAAAAAATTGCATTATATCAACAAACCTTAGGTTAGCCCTGCCTGGCTTTAATTCGGGTTTTATTTTAACACCGGTTGATCCTCGAGCAGTGCCGGATATGCCAACTATAGTCTGTTCAAAACTAGACTGTGCCGCGGTTTTGAAACGGACCAATAGAATGCAAGAGCCTGCTTTGCGATTGATCTTTCCTGTCCCATGACTCAAGTCTCATTTGCTGGAAGGCGTAATCGATAAGCTGAATACCTCTGATTGGTTTTCGCTCGGAATACTCTAGTTTTGAACGGAGTATATTTTTGATCCGTTGCTCGATTGTGACCCTAACTTGATCAGAATAAGCGAGGCATCCGTCACGTAATAATCGTCCCAAATTTACAGGTAATTAAATCACTTTTGTCTTATACAATTGTAATTAGGGGCAATTATGGCGACACTGGTTTCGGGAGTCGTGTCACCGAGTACCCTCTCGCAGGCCGAAGATAAAACCAATTATTTATTTTCTTTTTTTGTTTCTAAACAAGGGTGTGAAATTCACTCTAATGATTAAAGAGTAGAATGAAAAATCTCAAACAATGGTTGGTAGATTTAACGAGGTTTTCAATTTGGCTAAAAACAATGCCGAAGTAAAAGAGAGTTTGAAATTGGAGTAGGTGAGGAGTGCGATCAGCCATTATTGTAATTTTTTTTTTCAAATAAAAAGAAGGGGGGGTTAAGGAAAGGAGTTGTATGCTAATATAAGAGGTCAAGTGATATTTCGTGCCTGTGAAATGAGGTCACAGGGGTCACGAAAAGGCGTGCGAAAAAAAACAAACAATGAACTTCAAGGTAGACGATAAAAAATTAACTGAGATAACGAAAACAAATGCTTTTGGATTAAAAGTCGAAGTTTAATTAAAATTGGACATAAAATTAAACGGTTTGATAATTTGCTCACTCTTAAAAGTCTTAAAAGTTTTTTTTTCTCAAAATAAAATAAATTATGGAGCAACTCAAAATAAATTTCATTTTCTATAAATTTTCTCCCGTTTTTTTTTTATTTGGCACTTGTTTGATTTGCTCTCAAAATAAAACATATCATTATGGATCAACTTGAAATTTCATGTTACATGCAAATTTAAATTTTGTGTTCGTTAAAATTTCTTCTCAAATTATTGCGTTCATATAAAATTTACATTGCACTATAATATAAATATCATTATGGATCGACTCGAAATTTCATATTACATAAATTTTAATTTATATATAATATAAAAATCATTATGAAGCAACTTGAAATTTCGTTTTATACACAAATTTAATATGAATTTAATACAAAATTTCAAGTTGCTTCATAATGATTTTTATGTTATGTAAAATTTAAATTTAAAAATTTCAAGTTGATCCATAATGATATTTATATTATAAACAATGTAAATTTTATATGAACACAATAATTTGAAAATAAATTTTAATGAACACAAAATTTCATTTTACACACAATTTTATATGAATTTAATACGAAATTTCAAGTTGATCCATAATGATTTTTTTTATTTTAAGAGCAAAGCCAAAAAAAGTGCCAAATAAATAAAAAACGTAAAAATTCATACAAAATAAAATTTAAAATATCTCCATGCTGATTTTTATTTTGTGACCGAAACAAACAATGCAACATTTAAAACCTGGATTAAAGCTTTTATCACAAACTAGTTTTCGAAAAGGAAAATACATTGTTTTTAAAAAATTTCGACACGGGTGTGATCTCCATCCTCATTTCGCCCACGAGCGCAATTTGGAAATTTTCACAAACAATTTTTTATCAAGCAATTTTGAGGAAGTGAAAAATTAGCTCGTATTTTTATTTTTTTTAAATTTATTAATTTAATAGATTAAGGAAAATATGGCGACCCAAGGACTAAAAAAAAGGCCAGAATTTCCATTTAGACCTCATTTTTATTACATTTTTTATATTATTATTATTATTATCATTATCATTAATAATAACAACACGGGTATATAAACCGTAAGGCCGAGTAAATAACAATGACCATTATAATCGGGTTTTAGAATGATAATAACCAGAGGGCGTTTTCCTGTTTGCGCCACTCGCAACCAGGCAACCTTAGACCCCTCGTAAGGGGGGTTATAGGTTTACTCAAAAAAAAAAAAACCTCAAATAACCACTTAATTACGAATAGGTGGAGTTTTAGAGGCAACAAAAGAACGGCCATTATGCGCACTAAGTATTGTTCGTGCGCTGAATATTTCCTCCTCCCCCCTGAAATTTAATTTTGCCAAATTCATGCAATGGGGTTTCGTCGAGGCCCGAGGTCTCCCATGGGGCGAAAGTGGACCATCGACGGGGGTCAAGCGTGAAAAACGGTCAAGCAAAATTTTTGGAGCGCCGTTGCGTCATCCGGTCGCCATTTTAACAAGCGACAACGCTTTACTTCTGTCACGGTTTGAGGGTTGCTTCAGGGGTCTTGGACAATGATAATAGGTTTAATTAAGGTGGAACGAATTCTCTATTCGATAGTGAATTTTTGGGAAGTATTGGCAACGTCGTGACTGCCCTGGAAACAAGATCAGGATGTGATTCTCTACTAATATCAGTGTGATTGTGAACTGATATCCGTATAAACGTAGGGATGATTCTATACTGATATCACTGTATGCATGTACAGTGAAACCTCCGAATACCGCACACTCGCGGGACCGGACCTTTTGTCCGTTATTTGGAGGTGGCCGTTATTTGGAGGGGGGGGAGGGGAGTCAATTTTTATTTTTGAAAAAAAAAACATAAAAA
>JAQIXS010006720.1:0-10243 GCA_034700785.1 Rossiulus vilnensis | reverse complement strand
CCTTTTTTTTTTTTTTTTTTTTTTTTTGCTAATTGCTATTCATACCGTTGGCCACATTGCTATTGGGAAATAATCACGATTTTCCTCTTTATTTATTTCGGCCTGGACACCTTTCCCATAATGCCTCACCCTCCATTATTTTAAATCAGTCATCGTACACGAATAGGTCACGATTTCGCAATGGCCAATGGGAGAATGGCCAAGGTGGTTTTTTTTGTTTTGTGGAAGTTTTGCCATCATTTAAGCACCGTGTGTCGCTGATACAGTCTGACCCCGTCCATTGTTCGTTTTTGAGATGACCTCTTCAGCACTTGTCAAGTTCGCAGTTAAGACGTTTTGCAAAACTTCGCATTAACCCCTTCCCCTATCTTTGTGGATTATGCAGAAATCAACTTCTGAGTACATCTGAGAAGCATTTTTGCTCGTTTTTCGTGT
This sequence comes from Rossiulus vilnensis, assembly GCA_034700785.1. Lineage (NCBI taxonomy): Eukaryota > Metazoa > Arthropoda > Diplopoda > Julida > Julidae > Rossiulus > Rossiulus vilnensis. Next base: position 9,808 of record JAQIXS010006720.1, on the reverse strand, counting down.
TTCGATTAAGTTTGTTTTTTCGTTTGTAGTTAAAGTTTTTTACATTTAAGACTTTTTGTACGTGAAATCGGAAATTGCTGCCTGTCACGCTTGTTTTTCACCGATTTCTGGGGAGGATTCTCCGAAAATTAAGTCCCACTTAATTACTGATGTGCTTATGGAACATGCATGCCTTAAATGCGAAATGTAGGTTAGTCCAAATTACGCAGTTTTTGTAATTATTTTAAAAGCACTTTTTTTTTATCCCGCTCGGAGTCCTTCAGTTCCGGTTTCGAAAGCTCTTGAACTTACCTAATTTCCTGCAAAAACTAATTGCGCTGGCCGTCCAAACATTTTGGATTTTTTTTTTCGCAATTTCCCATGTTTCGCCGTTAACCGATTTCTGAAAATTTTCGCGTGAAATTTGAAAATCGAAGATAAAAATAACAGCTCTTGAACTTGGAGCTGGTTTTTCAAGCCATGGAGGAAATGTAACTGCTAATTAACCAAATACACGTAATGCCCACGAGGTGTTTTTTTTTCTTGACAGATTATTCTCATTGATGAATCAAAAACAAATGCTGTTTATGACACTTTTTTCTCAAAAATTGAAGTAGTTTGAGTGCATTACCAAATTACCAAATTTGCTCTACACTAATAAAACAATTGGCTTAACATTTACTGTCATGACGGTTAGTTTCATGGCAATGTCACGTGACAATGCCTGAACGCTGTAGGGTTTTGGGGTGATTGTTGTAATTACATCTATACTTACAAGAATATAATAATGAATAAATGTGTTTTCACGAGTGAATCTAAAGGTACCAATAACGAATATTGACCTTAGAATTAGAGCCTTTTAAAGTTTTACTTTTTATTCTGAAAAAAAAATACTGCTCAAAAGTAGTAATTTCTCAATGACTTTATCTAATAAAACGACCTGCTTTCAATATCATCCGCAACTTTATGATTATTCATGAGGTCAAAGGTCAAATGAACTAACTCAGACGTTTACAGGGTGGCAAACAAGTCCTGCAAAAGTGCAACGTATTTACAAAAAGCTCATAAAACTGCTTATCAATTCAACATTAAAAACCTTTGTTGTTCTTTCATATTATTATAAACACTGTTCATTGTTTTGTCAAGCAGATATACCTTTATCTTATTTTACATGTTCAGCGGAGATCATGTAGTGCAAATTGAATTTACTGAACGAAACGTTGTTCTGCCAAAAAATATTACTGAAAAATTGTTTTCTGAACACAATCTAAAATAGTCCAAAAATTTAACTGTTTCTTTAACTGTAGGTCTTTAATGTTGACGTCATGTTATGTAAAGATCTGACGTTATTCTAATTAAAACTTGACGCAATTTGGTATGAAAATTATATCGCACATGTTAGGGATATTATAGCACGGTTCTTTTCCTAGTTAAAATGACCTGTTGATTTATTTTTAGTAACACATTACGTGTCATGTGGACCACTAGTGCAACTTTGGGGATAAGAGAAGGTGGTGGATGTTTGGTCAGCAATGTTTGTAAGGGGTTGGTAAGGTCTTTTTGATGAACGTCCCTTATGGTCAGCTCCCATGAGTGGTTTTCATTGTGTTCTTATATGGTAAAGTCCGATTGATAATTGCATCATTCCAAAAGCGTCTGTCTTAACGTCTGCGTGAGTAATCAGTCAAGAGAGTGGATTTTGAAAGAGTGGGTTGTGCACCCAGCCCACGAAATCCGATTATTTCTCAAAACTTTACCCCGGGTGGGTGTTCGTGTCGCCAATTTCAGTTTCCAGTTGCGTTTTTATCGTCTGTTATTCAAATGGATGCAAATGCGTCCTGGCCGATTGCGGACCCCTGGAGAAATAAAACGTAATTTTCAGACACAAACTTGGCACAAGAATACGTAATCGCGACTATTAATTTTCCCCTGGGGACGTGTTCGGACTTGTGTCCGCAGTTGTCTTTGGTACTTGTAACCCACACAAATTTGTCATTTTTTGGCTAGTGTGCTTGAACTTCGAGTGAACTTTGGCAACTTTTCTTGACTCGACCGAACCCGAAAATAGTTTTGCTTCAGGAATTCAAAACAAGTTGCACTTGGATTGATGAGCTTTTAACAGTGATTGTCAAGATCCTGAAAAATAGTTATTCCGCTCATTTGAAATGACAAGATAGGGCGCTAGGTGACACCTTATAGGAACATTGACAAAGTTTAAGAACTGGTACTTAGGTTACTGGTAACAGTAACAAACTTTTACAATGTGAAAGTTTGTTGGACAAGAACTGGGAACTCAGTGGAACTTGCACGCTTCCAGAATCCGAATCTAGTTCAGACTTGGTGAACTTGCATTGATGTGCTTTTTACATAATTTTGGTTTTATTTTAAACTTAAAGTCGACATGAATTGTAATTCAATTTTAATTCAGCATTGTTTTAATTCAAATTTGAAATAGAGCTACTTTGTTTGAGCCGAACTCTGGCAGTCTTCAACAGGGTGGCAAGCAAGTCCTAAAATTCCTAAAAAAATACAAAAATAAAATAAAATAAAAAGTCCTAAATAATCTTTAAAAAGTCCATTGAAACCGTTATAATTGTTTCAAATTATCACACACCCTGTGTTTTGTGTTTTCAAAGTTTCTTCGTTAAAAAAGATTGATCAAAACGAATGTTAGTCTTGCATTATTGTATTTAACACAAAAATGAATAAGGAATAAAATGTAAACTACAAACATTACCTTTTCAAAAAAATCCTAATATTGTCCTAAAAGTTATTCTAAAAGTCTAAAATTGTCCTAAAAGTTATTCTAAACCCCTAAAATTATCCTAAAAGTTATTCTAAAGCCCTAAAATTTTCCTAAAATTTAATCCAAAGCCCTAGAATTCATTCTAAAAAAACTCCTGAAGAGTCCTTCGTTTCAAATCTTGGACATTGCACGCCACCCTGCTTCAACAACAACTTGAATTGAAATGCATGTTGCCGATGACAAACAACCTGATCTGAACATAACATCAGAATGGCTGGTAAAATGCAACAAAACGATCGTTCCAGAGTTGCTGCCCACGGTGGCCATATATATTCTCTAATTAGTGGTTTCATTAAACTTGTCACCAGCGTTCACTCCTCCTGGCGTTTCATCAGCTCAAAAGGAGCGGCTGGAGTCTCGAAATCAAGGAGTTGTTCAGACTCACCTTGAACACGCAATGACTCAATTAGGTCAGTGATTAGCATATAGCTGGGTGGTCATCGGAGGCACGAACGTACTCGAAATGGGAGAGAATTAAGGGTCACCCGGGGTCACCGGCGTTTTGATTCATTCGGCGTCGGTTCGTTGGGATAAATTTAAAAGTTTGGGAGTCTGGCGACTTGGGCGCCAAATTAAGAAATTCAAGGTCCGACTTGGGATGTAGCAAGTCCCTGTTTTCCATGACCGAATTGTTGCCTATCATGTGACAGACTCACAGGCACCCGAAACGGTGTTTTGCATTGGCTTTTGAAGACCTGTCTGAAAAGCAGCCGATCGAGGCTTTTGGGGTCCCCCCACCCCCACCCCCCTCCATTAGATTTGGCAACTTTTAATTGGGAAACTTGCCAGTGGTATTGGTATGCGGATTTAATAAAACGCTGAGTATGAAGATCACTCAGACGCCTGGCTCCAATCATGCTTATAAATTATTTTTGTTTAGTTTTTTGTGGGGGTTTCTGTTTTTGGTACATCATGGTAAGTCCATCATGGTACAACCTTGGTGCTCTCAATTACTCACAAAATAAACTTAGTTTTGACTTCGCTGAAACTCTTCATGTTTGACATTCTGATATTGCAAAACTCAATTTTTTGATCCTCTCTTCCTCTAGTAAACTAGTCCAGAATGACGTCTTTTTCATTACAAAAAGTGTAACAATGTACAAAATGTGCGATCGTATGTCCGTGCCAAATGACGTCAAATTTCAATCCGAAATAACTGAAATTGACCTAAAAATGCGATGTAAATCACGTCGGTTTTAGGCCATTCGAATTGTATTTTTAAAACTAACAAAAGACGAAGTGTTATTAATTGGGGACTACGTTTATAACAGATCGTTATAATTCGAGAGAAACAGTGACGTTTTTGAAATTTTTTAAATGCTATGCTTACAACTTTAAATGCAAACATTTAAAGGATATTTTAATGGGAACTACTTGCATGTAAACGGGAACATACTAATGCGTGATGTCTGAAAAGCAAGGCATGGTAATTAAACTTTCAATTTTTTCATTTAATCATGTATTTTATTCATGGATTAACGTCAATAAAATCCTCGCTCCTCATGGCAAATCGACCTACACAATTGGTAAACATTGCTTTTTTTAATAGTCTTCATCGAATTGCCCTCGAATAAAGACGAGTTTTGATCATTAATTACCCAAATTAATTACTTCTTCAAAAAAAACTACCAAACTAAGTCATTGCTAGGTAGATATTTTTAATCTAAAAAAATACCGACCAGTTAAAAATAACGACCCAAACATTTCTTTTAAATGATTTATTTTATCACGAGTTCACAGAAACAGGATGGAACGTACCAGGTACATAATGACGTCATTTATTGCGTGCATATAAATTATCCAACGTCATCTGGATCACTTTAATACTTTGGACGAAACAGGTCAGGAAGTGGACGTCTTCAGTTTGGACGATAATGAACCAGTATGGATAGGGTGTCATAAAGTCGACTTTTGATGGATGGCTCCTACTTTTTCCTTTAAGAATTGTTTGCCAATATATCAAATGGATTGAGTGAAACACTTTTCCTTGAAAAAACAATCTTTTTCCAAGTTTTTTCTTTTCGGTGCCAGATTGATTGATACTGTTTGTTCTTCCGACTGATCCCAGGGTTTTGTGCCTGGCGTTAAGGTTAAGGTCAACAAACTTGATTCCTAAAACCACTGGCGATGATTGTCCTCCAGCAGAGCTTATGTAATTAATCGACTGGTGGAGCTACTTAATTGCAGCGATTTGTTTATTCGCTAAGGTGGTTTCCTATTAGCCTTCCAATTTGCTATGTTTGCTCGCACCGACCACTAAGTATTTGCTCTGTGTAGGAAATACTTAGTGTGGAGGCTGGGGGTGAGAGCAAAGTCTTAGTCAGGGGTTTTTTAACGCATTTTTGTCGAGACTGGCAACAGAAACACCCATTTTTATTAGGGATACTTTAGATAATTTAAATGACAGGCATGAGCCGAGAACTGCGAGCCCATATTTTTTTTGTAACCTTTATGATTACTTCGGCGGGACTACATTCTTCTGGCACTCATAAAACTTCAATGTTTGCCAGTGATGCAAACTGGGAGAAAGTTTGCACTGCTCTCCTAAAATTCAAGGTGTGCTAAGACCCACATCAACAAACACCATTTGATGAGCTGAAAGTGGCGCTTTACCTTCCTGGAACATCTCTTCAACATTGTGCCATATATTTATTTATGATATAAGTGAAGTGATTTTTTGCCAGGTCGACATTGTTTTTTGAAACATCCAGCAGAATTCTTGGTGTTGGCAAGGTGACCTTTCTCTTTGGTTTCGAAGATATTGCCCTAGAAAAGTAAAGCTGTTTATTTTTTATTTTTGCAATTATATTATGGTTGTTCCCTCAGGTTATAATGTTGTTTCAGTGGGAACCCTGTAAAGAAATATATATATATATATATATATATAGTATTACCAAGGTAGCACTGTAATTGGTTCTAGTGCATCCTTGTAATTTTTAGAGGATATCCTCTAATCGTAAAATTCCATTTCTCTTAAAATAAGATGGTTTCGGTGACTAATTTACAAGTGTTTTGAACAGATAGTAAAGTGGTATGAACATTTTAGATGGATGGTAGCAGTATAATTATTTTACTGCCTTTAGGATTATTTCCAATTAGCTTCAAAATACATGTACATTATTTCTCTAAATCATTTTTCTAATTCAATAGATAGTATAGAAATAAATGAACATGTTAGCAAGATTAAAGTAGCAAAATGGGTCTTAAATGCCCCCAAGTCATTTCTTTTGCACTGAAACGGTATCGTACAGATCTTGGGAACATCCAGCACATTTTTGGAGTTGATATACTATTGGGATTGTAAACCTCAGCCAGATTTCCTTGCCAAATTTTATTTGGGATGACCTGACTATTTCATTTTTAAGTACTGAGCTAAGAATGCAAGATAAGGCTGTTATAAATACTGTTTGATGAAGCTTTTTTTTGAGGTTGGATTTATTTTCAATTAAGCCCAATTGACATCTATTCAGCAGATCCCAGTCTCCTTTTGTTATCTTGTCCAATCAGCATTGGCTCCTGAGCTTCACCTTCGCTGGCGTTTCGATGACCTCGCTTTTAATTGCTACCAAATTAAATTATCAAAATGCTCATTAGTGTTGGCGATAATACGTGCACGGTTTATCTGGATTTTAACACCTTTTGATCGGGGACAAAGTATATGCCTGGTTATTGCGCACACAGTGCTCAAATAAATGACTTTTCGAAGCCAATTAAGATCTAAGTACCAAATATTGGCGACACAGAACTGACCGTTGACGTCACAGTGGTCAGAAGACGTGGGTTTTTAGGGTAAAGGCGAACCCGCCGAGAAATAATCAGCCTAAATCTTTTGAAAGAACTGGCCTGTCCTCCCCCTTTTTCTTTCTTCTGATGAATATAGTGATAATTTTGAAAGATATTGTCTGAACGCAAATTTCCTGAACTATTAGCTCTGCATTTGCGGTGCATTTTTTTCTGATGGACGCACACGAAGAAGACAATGACCATGGCACCAAGACCTGTTTGATGGGGTGGTAATGGCCGAAACCACCGCACATATTCGAAATCATCTTTCCGGATAATAAATTTTGTCTTGACTTTCGTATGGGACCAGGAAGGAGTGACGTGCTTGAGCAAAAGCTCACTTCCTTAATTTGTTATGAATGGGTTGCTCCCCTAAATAGTTTCTGGACATCTAATTGGAAGAAACAGAAAATGAATGTGGAATTCCTAGCAGATTTCATTGTTTTCCAATCGTATTTTTCAGTTTCTGACTGCTACTTGTGACTTCATATTTCTATTATTTGAAGTGGTTGAATTTACTTACTTCGAGCACACTTGAAAAAACTCACCAGGATGGCTAAAGTCATTAGAATAGGATTACAATTTTAATCAGATTAATTTAAAATATTTAAAATAATGTTTGGCAATAATAATACAGGGTTCCAAATGACCTCCAAAACCTGAAATTGTCAGGGATGTAGGAACCATCCAGAAAAATCAGGGAAAATTTCATCAGATGCTAGCCTTATATTACCATGATATCGAATGATTTTGTTTACCATGCTTAAAATCGTGTCAAACTTACGCAATAATAGGGAATTCCCCTATTTTCGAAAGCGAACTTTTAACTTTAAAATTAATGAATAAAAACATCAGTAATAGGTAATTTTATTTCCATTTTATAACTAGAAATGTTTTTGCTGAAGCCTGGAGAATTTTCCCAAATTTTCGTGAAGATTAAAAAGATTTAAAAAAATCCACAAAGAGCATTTTGCAAAAAATCATGAAAATTACTCCCTATTTTTTTTTTAAAAAAAAATTCCTAATCACCTGGAAACATGCTCTCATTTTCATGACCGAAAACCTTGTTTCCAACCACGTGTTCCCCCAACGTTAAATTTCAGTCCAAAAAAAAAATCCCAACGCTCGTGTTAACATGTCAAACCTTTGCCCTCCATTTTTGTGAAGATTCACTCGTTGTATTTTGATTTCTTGCTTGTCCAATTAGTTGGGTAAACAATCTCGATCGTCCCACTCTTCATCAGACTCTTCTTTTGTGCAGAATTTAGGATGGTTCGTGTCCTCAGTTGGCCATTGAAAAATCCCTCTTGGGCTGCCTTGTCAATTTGAATTTCACGGGGATTACCCTAGCCTAAATATCGTTTACTGGTGGCATAAGCCGTGTTTATTTAATTTTTCGTTTTTAATTCCATAATAGCTAACGAATCCTTTTTCATGTTCCCGCACAGGTGCTGTCCTGGTTAAGCAAAAAGGGTGAAGAAACTTTGAACAAACACAGAGTTGTGGCCAACAGTCTGGGTGGAGTGAAAGCCCAGGAGAGGGACTTTGAAAAGTTTTACTTTCTGGCGATGGTGAGTGTTCATATACGTTTTTTATTTACATATTATAAGTTACGTAACGACAAGTCTCGATTTATGACTGGCTTGGCTAAATTAATCAAAATTCTTGTTCAGTTTTACTGATGAGAGTTTGTGTCAGGTTGTGGTTTTAAACTATAGTTAAAAACCCTTCGGATAAAACTGTTAGGTAGCAGGAAGAGTTTTCTATGTATCCTATTTGGTGATACTAAACATAATTCTTGTTCAGTTTTATTGATGAATAATTTAAGTAAAGAATTTAAACTATAGTTAGGGTCGGTTGTACCAACAAATGTTACGTCGAACCTAAGGTCATCCTCAAGTTAACCAAGGAAAAGCATTGTACAACAGCAGATTAGAAGTTAACCACGGGTTTGCGTTAACCCAGATAATAGGCAGGGTTAACATAAGATTTATAATATAGTGGGATTTTCCCAGCATTCCTAGCTACAGCAGGCTTTCTCCATGTTTTATTATACAGGGTGTTTCAAAAAGTACTCGAGTGGATAGAGCATCTTTATTTTAAGGTTAAAAACTTGGATGTGTTTCTCTACAAATTTACACTATAATCGCCTCTGTAGGTTCTCTGAATAAATTAATATGATTTTTCAAAGTTGTAAAGTACTTTTTGAAACACCCTGTACTTTGGGTTAAAAATCCCCATGGTAAAATGGTGCATTGGTTGACTTGTGGTTATAGGTAATCCCAGGTTATCTAACATTTTGTTGTAAGAAAGCTTTTAAACTCTAGTTAGAAAATCTTAAGATAAAACTGATTGGTGTAATGGCAGGAAGTGTTTTCTCTGTAACTAATGTTTGTGACAGAGACTGAAGATATGTTATGTTTGCAGCCACATGTACATCTTTTAAGAAAAATTGCGGATACGTGCTCTTTGTTTCTAAAGAGAATGCAATTTTTGTGTTTTTTATATTAAATTTATTTTGATGTTCTCGCTTTTGAACAAACGACTGTCTGAAGTGACAACTCACAATTGTTTGTCAACTCCAAACTGGCATAGCGTGACAGGGTGTCTGCAGGTCATTAAAGCCTTGAATTATCATCAGGTCATTTATTTTTATTAGGGCCATTTATTTTTATGACTTCGGTTTTAATCTTTGAATGGCTTGGCAAAACCGGAAGCATTTTTTAGTTTTTTTTAAAATTATAAATAAATTAATGCAAGGTGTAATAATTCATCTGAAGGAAGGATGATTTTTCTTATTGTGCACAACTGTTTATAGCCAATTAAAAACCTGTTGTTACATTGACGGCTGTTCATGTAGTGTTGGAAATACGTATTGAAAAGTCATTGAAATATTGGAAGTCATTTAAAAATCGTTGATCCAGAAGACACCATGTATCCTATGAAATCTCGTTGCTCTCCTTTGCCAACTAAAATATGTTGAAATCATTCGGTTTCTAACTAGATCAGACCAACATCTTGACTTGCGATGTAAATGTTGCACTATAAAATATTTGCTTTGAGAGTAGCAATTGTACGTCAATTAATTCGGATGCTATTAAATTTTATGGACTATTTTGTGGCTCAGCAATTGACACTACGTAGAAAATTGTCATTGACTTTTACGACTGTTGATTAATCTAATAAAATTAAACGTTCCTTCTCTGTTTAAATGTGGTTTCTGAATTTCCTTGAATATAT
>JAQIXS010006719.1:0-10246 GCA_034700785.1 Rossiulus vilnensis | reverse complement strand
CGATCAGTGTAATCAATACAGTAGATGTCAGTACAAATATGCTGATCATATACTGATATCAGTAAAAAATGTAGTGATATCACTAACCAAGCTGATATTAGTAGTCCCAAGAAACACTGTAATAGTGATATCGGCAGTCCCAAAAAAGTATATATTTAGTGATTTCAGAATAGAATCATACTGGTATTAGTAGAGAATCACATACGGATCTTTTCTCCAGGGTGGCAGACACAAACAAACCGGGCACCATTCGATGCTTCTGATAAGTACTAATGTCAGTATTATCCAATCCACCCTTCTTCCAGGACGTGCGGCTCATCAAGCTGGACGTCCGCGGCTCGGGCATCGAGTACGCCCCGGGCGACGTGCTCATGGTCCAGCCGTGCAACCTGCAGGAGACTGTTGACGAGTTCCTCGCAATCTTCGGCCTGGAGGCGAGCGCGGCCCTGGCCCTGGAGCCCACGGACCCTCACACCCCGTTGCCCAGCCTGGCCAATGGGACAGCGGCGGCCGAGTGGGCGCGGAGGTGGCTCGACCTGCAGGCTGTGCCCCGGCGCTACTTCTTCGAGCTGCTGGCCCGGTTCGCGGACCCCGAGGAACTCGAGGCCGAGAAGCTGGAGGAGTTCCTGGCCCCCGAAGGCCAGCGAGACCTCTACAACTACTGCCACTCCAGTCGGAGGACCTCCCTGGAGGTGCTGCGGGACTTCCACCGGACCGCCGCACAGGTGCCCCTCGATTTCCTGTTCGATCTCTTCACCCCGATCAAGCCCCGGTCGTTCTCCATTGCCTCGGCGTCGCCCGATGAGGTCCACCTCCTCGTGGCCGTGGTCAACTACCAGACCAAGCTGGTGGCGCCGCGGCTGGGGCTATGCTCGAACTACCTGGCGCAGCTCCGGCCCGGGGACCACGCACCCGTGTGGCGGAAGAGGGGCTCGATCACCTTCCCCGAAGACCCCCGGGTTCCGGTCATCATGGTCGGGCCGGGAACGGGATGCGCCCCCTTCAGGGCCTTCCTGCTCCACCGGCAGCGCCTGAACGCGGGAGGCAATTTCCTGTTCTTCGGCTGCCGCAATGCCGGGGGCGACTTCTTCTTCGCCGAAGAGTGGGCGCGGATGGAGGAGGGAGGCCTGCTGCGGCTGTTCACGGCGTTCTCCAGAGACCAGGACGAGAAGATGTAAGTTTGGTCTGGCAGGTCTTGTCTTGATTCCTTCAAGTTTGTTTTTCCCATTCAGTTCAGCGCAGTGCCTTACTGTCTGCAAAGATGTGCCGCGGGAATGGGTCAGCCCTATTTGTACGACAGATCGGGATTCGCACGCACCTGGGAAGGCAGGGAAAGTTAGGGAAGAGAAAAGTGGTCAGGGATATTCAGGCAACAGAAAAATGGCCAGGGAAAGTCATGGGAGTGAAAAATTGTCAGGGATAGTAAGTGAAAGTCAGTGAAGAGAAATATAGTCAAAGAAAGTAAGGGAGGAAGAAAATGGTCAGGGATAATCAGTGAAGAAAAACATGGTCAGGGTAAGACAGTGAAATGAAAAATGGTCAGAGATAGTCAGGGTAAGACACTGAAGAGAAATATGGTCAGGGTTAGGCAGGGAAGAGAAAATGCTCAGGGATAGTCAGTGAAGATAGAAATGGTCAGGGTAAGACAGTGAAATGAAAAATGGTCAAGGATAGTCAGGGTAAGACAGGGAAGAGAAAAATGGTCAAAGAAAGTAAGGGAAGAGGAAAATAGTCCGGGATAGTTAGGGGAAGTCAGTGAAGGGAAATATTGTTGTTTCATGGAAAGAGGCTGTTCCATCGCCTCAGAAATTTCGTTGAAAATTTACCTCTATCAAATTGGAATGTGCTTGTGCAATGAGATTCCCATCTTAATTGCAGTTCCTTTCGTTGGAGACTCGATCGTTGGGAACCGCTTTTGAGAAGTATTCAATTTCATTAACATTTTGAGCACAATTTTGATTGCAGCTATGTCCAAGATCGATTGCTGGCCGAAAGCAGCCTGGTATGGGACCTCCTGGACACCAAGGGCGCGTGGTTCCTCCTGGCCGGAAACTCCAAGCAGATGCCCCGGGATGTCGCGAGCGCTCTCGAGACCATCGTCAGGAAGGAGGCCAACGTGACGGAAACGGAAGTGCAGAAATACCTGAAGAAACTGGAGGCTACCAAGCGCTTTCAGAGCGAAACGTGGTCCTAACCCGGAGCTTTCTTGAAAACCTTATCCCTTGAAGATGTGTTGTTAACTCAGCCGTGTGCCTCCTCCTCCGCAACAGCGAGTCGTATGTGCCGATGGGAAGACGTGTTGAAAGCTCATCTACCGGATTCGGTAACGTGGATTTCGATTGGGTCTGTCCACCGGTGGGACCTATAATTATTTTTGAGAAGGTAGACAATAACCGAAATGTTTTTATGCATCGAAATCCACGTGACCGATTTTGATCAACGAGCTTTCGACGCGTGTTTCGGAAAACGTCCAAAAATTGCCAATAAACGTAAAGCTGTGACTTTTTAAACCGAAGGTGGTTTTGTGAAATCCGGGCGCAATTTTATCGAATGCACTTTTAAACACGGAAATAAACAGGTTTTTTAAGTATTGCAATATGCCGTATTTGATTTTTCGAATTTGTTCATCTGCGACGTTCCTGTAGTTGATGATGTCCAAATTTGTAGAAGAATTTTATTCCAAAATTTTGTTTGTATATAAGTCGGGCCATTACTTGATATTTCTCAGCCATTGCGTAGAAAAATGTGCCAAAATTGTGGAAATTTTGATTTTAGTGATTTGGAAAATATTAAAAAATCCCTGCAGCAGTGAAGGAAATTGAAAATAAGATGATAATTTATCCCATATTTGTCGACAAAAATCCTTTATATTTTCATCGCAAAAGTGAGGTAATTTTTCCTTCGCTTCTGCCTGTGTAAGTGGGAAGGATAGCCTAGTTCACTTCTGTAAGTGGGACTGAACCTCAAATAATGGAATCGGGCAATCGTCGCCTAAGTTTTTAACCTATTTGAAAAAAACTAATGAAAATAAATGAAGCGCGGTGATGTACATTTAACAGTTACAAATTTAAAAGAAATTGTGAAATGTCACGTGTGTTTGAGTCATTTCGCGATGTGGACACCCTGTAAGCTTGCAGGAGCGGGAGTATGCAATTTTGAATAGAGCTGTGTGGCCAGATACGCCGTTTCCCGCCTAATTAGGCGACTCTCGTAGACGTAACAGCAGAGAAATTTGACTGTTGCGTTTTGTCGGACGACATTCTCTCAGAATGAAAGTCAAACGTGAAGTTTGTAACGAGAAATGTTGCACAAAAGGCGAAATTAACAGAGTATTAATCGTCCGCTAATTTTCGGCAATTTGCGCTGATGGGCGTTTTCCTCCCGGATTTGTCAAAACGATCTGGCAGCACGGTAAGCCTTGGGAGAATTTCAAACGTTCTTTGGTTCTGCCATTCGGCTGTTCGACATGGAGGAATCGAGAGAAAATGGAAAGTCAGGAGAATTTTGGTAAGCATGGTTTAACTTATCGACAGCGTTTGGGCTAAGCGAGGTGAAGAACAAGATGCGGCGTGGGATATGCGGTTTTTGAACTGATCAGATGATGCGTATGCTAATTTCGGTCTTCTCAAAACAAGATAGGCCTAGTCATAAATTGTATAGGGCAACGTTTTGGAGAAGCATGGCTCCCATTCTCCAAAACGTTGCCCTATACAATATATGACTAGGCATATCTTGTTTTGAAAAGACCGAAATTAGCATACGCAGCGTTTTTGGTCAGTAAACATCTGTAGACATGCTCACTGCTTCTCCGCGTGAAGCTTAGCGTGAATAAAATCAGTCCGTTATCAATTTTAAACGGCCCTGGCAGCGTGGCAATTCCCTGCATGCTGACGCCCATGCATGGCAATTGAGCATCACAATGGTTGACAAAGGTTCGGGAAACTGGACAGTTAGAAACGTCACTGTGCTTGTTGGCAACTTTTCATTCCTTTCGACATAGCAGTGTATTCAATTCAATTCAGTAGGCTTGTGGGGCCTACCCTACTGTCAGTAAGGACATGCCATGTGGTAAGGAGGTGTAATCCATCAAGCTGTAATTGTCATAAACAATAAAAAAACCTTCGTACCTAAATCACAATAAGTAACCAGCATTTGTGCTTATCCATCTGGACTATTTGAATTCTGGGGGATCCCTCAATTAGTGTGTTGTGTTTAGATCTGATCAGTGCTGGAAACAACACAGAAAGAAAAATAAACGGAAATACTAATTATTTAGGTGAAAATATGGTTGCAATTTTTTTTCTTAAACTTGATATTTGTGTCCTCTTGGTTAATATGCATGTCTACAGAACTTCCACTGACCCAGAAAACCTGGAGTGGTAAGGGACGAAGGAACAACCTGTGGGGGGAGGGGGGGGGGAATTGAAAATTTCAAATTTTCAGGGAAATATATGTTAAATAAGTTTGATAAGCGAGAATCTGTATGAATGACTACGCCGTTTTGCAAAAATTCTTGTTTGCCACGATTTAATGTGCTTGTTCCGGCTGCACTTTGTTTTCTTGTAGTGCCATGTTCATGGCGAAAATGGAGAAAGTTGTGGCAGATTCCCTCGGAACCATCGAAAACACTTGGAACAACATGGGCATCTCCTACGAGGAACGTTGTCGCCGTACTGAGCTTTTCGCCCAGACTGCCAAATCCATGTTGGAAAAAGCAGTGAAGTCGCAAGATGATGAATACAATGAACTTATTGCCAACATCGAGCACTTGGGCAAGCAAGTTCTGAGGCTGGCTGATGAACTGAAACTCAAATCGAAGGAGTTGAGATTGACTAAATATTGACAACAGCCATGAGAAATTTCCATAAAAAAAATTTGATGGCTGTGCCAAGCAGCAGCCATTGTTATAAACTGTTACATCTAAACGAGAATGATAAGATATTGTAGTTTAAAATTGGCAAGGGGCAGACGTAATTCATTTTGATGCTAGTGATTTTTTGTGAAAACTGGAGTGCGCTTGTGGAAAATTTCCATTACGGATAGTTTTTGTTAAATGGCGTTTCACAAGTATGTGTCGCTTAGTGCCTAGCAAAACAACTGTTTAAAGTGTGGTACTACGCGCTTTCTTTTGCAGCCCAGTGAACACTTCACCACCTTGCAGTTGGAGGAGTTCCTGGCTGCATACTTGGAGGAACTCAAGCTGGAGAAGATGAACCGGATGAACACCTTCGATTCATTGAAAACGGAAAGGGAAAAGCTTGAGTCCTTCCTCGGATTCACACCGATATCTTTCTGCCCGGATGGCACGCCAACTGGCACCCAGCTGGAAGAGCTGCGAACACGCATCAAGGAGCTCCGAAAGGAAAAGGTGAGCGTTGGGAATCGCAAAATTTCCGCGACTCCGAAATGGCGGTGTCGTGATGATTCCTCCTTGTTTTATTCCTCTCGTGGATGCATTTCAATTCCCAGTGCACTCTAATTTTGAACAGACTATGATGCGATTTCGTTCTCCCACCGAGTTCTTAAAACGTAATCGAGAACGTGGTGGGGGAATTATGAGAACAAGAGCGTAGTGAGAAACGATTGTTTTTGTCGGTATTTTCAAAACAGCCGTATGTGCCTCACATATGGCACCACATATAAACGTTTAGAACGCCCTCTTCTCTTGTGGCCACTATGGCAGCACCGCGTCGATGCCACTCATTGCTCGGTATGGTCCTTTTGCATGATTTGAAATTGGGGCAAGAGAGGTTTATGCGCGTATTAAGAGAATTTGATCAAAATTCCAGCACTTTTTGGCAGTTTGTACGGTCATTGCCATAGTTATTCCAGGAGGAAGGGAGGGGGAAATTCACCCCAACGTTCCCCTTGCTGTTGTTATTTTCCATTTGGATTACTGCAGACTCGAAACTTCGCCACTGGCACTTGAGACCTTATGGCTTGGCACTCTTCATTCCTGTTCTTTTTCAGCATTTCCTAGTCAGCGGTAAAGCTGTGTTTTAGCACGTGCTTCTTCTCTTTTTCAGGATCGGCGCTTCTGCACCTTCAGCGCCCTGAAGGGAATCATCGTGCGGCTGTGGAGATCAATGGAGGAGAAGCCGCAAACCGAGTTCGAGGTTGCGGTGGCAAGCGCCAACGAGAAAACGTTCCCGCTCACGCCGGCCAGCCTGGACGCCATGAGGTCCCTCAAGGACAAGCTGGAGTCGGACTTGCAGGACAGAACGTTCGAAGCGGAGAAACTACGGGAGCAGATCATCCGGCTGTGGAATTTGCTCCACATTCCGGTCGAGGAGAAGGATGATTTCTTGGCCAACAACATGGGGTACTCGCGCTCCGTGATCAAAGTGGTAAGTGCCCGTTGTCGCGGGCCCTAGCAGGTGGTTGTACAGTCTCGGTAACCATGAGTTTCTTTCGCAGCTCACGGAGGAGCTGGACCAATTGGAGAGGACAAAAGCCGAAAACATAAAGACGCTGATCGCCCGGTTGCGAGAGGAGGTCCTCATGTACTGGGATAAGTGCTTGTTCAGCAAGTCCCAGAAGGAATCGGTCCAGTGTTATTATAGTGGTAGGTACTTCCGGCGGTCCATTCAGGACAATTTCTGGGGGGTGCCAGTCGACCTTCTGGAGGAGGCCTGGCATCCCCCCACTTACGCCTATGGATGAATGAAATGATAGAATGATTCTTAATTGAAATGGGATTTTCCAGAGGATTGCACCGAGGAGGCTCTGGACGAGCTGGAAATATACCTCAAGAGCCTCAAGGACCTGCACGAGGAATGCCACGCATGCTTCGAGAAGGTTTCCCGGCTCAACTCCCTCTTTGAGAAGCAGATATCTTTCGTCACGGTAAGGGCCGTGCTCTTTGTGCGCACCACCCCCAAGTGGCCAAGGCGCTCAGTTTGCCGCTAATCTTTCAGAAAAAAGACCTAAGCGGAGACCGATTTTACAACCGTGGAGGAGCGCTGCTGAAAGAAGAAAAGGAGCGGAGAAAAGTGCAAGCCCTGATTCCCAAGGTGAGAGCTGACCGAGGCCCGGAGCAGTTGGCCCGTGCCGGTGCTGGGGATGTAACTCGGTTTTGTTTTTCACAGCTTATAGCTGAGGTCCAGGAATCCGTGGCCGTCTGGGAGTCGGAACACCAGGCCCGGTTCAGCGTGTACGGGAAGTCCTTTGGGGATTATATCCAGGAGCAATGGGAGACGTACGAGAGGGAAAAGGAGAACGAGCGATTAGAACGGGTGGGTACCAACGTTTGTTCTATAACGGGGTTCGTACGCATCTGGAGTCAGGGTTGGTCAGGGAAAGTCAAGGTAGAGAAAAATGGTCATGGAAAGTCGGACAAAAATGTTCAGGGAAGGTGCGAACCCTATAAGGCCTAGATCAGTTGGCCAGATCGTACATGGCCTAACATCAATTTGTGATTGTTTGGTTTTTGCTTTTCTCACCAGTACATTAAGAAGACCCAAAATTTGGAATGTCCGGGTTCAACCTCGATGGCGTGCAAACGGCCCTTATCACAGCTCGGAACGCCGATGTCTACCAGAGCAAGCAAGGTCTCCAGGGTAAGTCACGTGGGCGTTCATCTGCTCCGAAAGGTTTCAAAAACCTGGAAAAGTCAGGGAAATTTGAAATTGATAGATTTTGTTTCCATTTTATGTTATAAGCATTTTTTTTTGATTGAGTTCGAGACATTGTTTCCGAAACTTTCAAAGGTCAGGGAAATTTGAAACTGGAAACTGGTGCCCCGCTTGTCCACGTTAACGTTTTATGTCCATGCTGCTAACACCGTCTGTATTCATTCCATCTAACAGATAAACACACCCATGTCCTTCTCCCGTATGACGCCGATGAGTCGTGTTTGCACCCGTTCCGTCCTGAGATCCCAAAACCAGAATAACACGCCGCTGGGGAAGCCCCCGCTGTCGACGTCCAAGATGTTTGCGGTAGCCTGCCAATTCCTCTGTTGCCCTTGCACAATGTCATTTCATTTGGTTAAACTCGGTAACAACTTTGGTTCTTGAGCATTGCTCGGAACTGCCAGTTTCAGCATTCCTTTAATCAATAACATTTATTGTCAAATTTTGTTCAGAAATTTATGACAAATCGATGAGTTGCGATCACTGCTTTCAAAATTCTTTGCTTATGGCATTCTATAAATTATCAATATTTGTCAACAAATTTTGTTCAGAAATTTATTCCAAAATACCTGATTTGCGATCGTTGCTTTCAAAATTGTTTGCCTACGGCGTTCTATAAATTATGATTTCTAGACAAATTTTATTCAGGCGTGTATGCCAAAATCCATACTTCGTGGTGGTTTTTTTTTTTTCAAAAAATGTTGCTCGTAATTAATTGAAGCACATAATTTTTTTAAGTTTTCATGTCACCCCTTTCCCTACTTACTAAAATTTGAACACACCGCTGGTCAACCTAGACAACCGATTAAAAACGTTTTTATATTTGGTTGATGGGGTCAGGGGAAAATAAAACTTGGTACCTGGAAAGGTCAGGGGAAGTTATTTGACCAAAGCTGTGGGAATTGATTGTGGGTCTTTGAATTTGCGTAAACTGGTTTCCATTTGTTAATCAGAGCTTGGTACCCCGCAGACCCAGCCCAGAAAGAAGGTTGTCCATCGCAGACTGCATCAAAGGGTAGCGTCTGCTGCGCAGAGGAAGTTATTGAACTCCAGCAAAGTCGACCCCTACTTCAACCCGTTCGTCGCTCGGGAGCTGAAGGACTCTGCGCTGATGCCGACAGCTGACACCCCTACCTACTCAAACTTTCAGGTATGATTTCTTAGGGCCGGTGTCACCAACATGAGTTATGCCGAACCCTAGGTAACATATGGTTTGTCTGCACTTTTAAAGTCATGGATAGTGAAGTTAAAAAGCGGTCAGAAATAGTCGGGGGAAATCCCGTGCTTGCTCGAAAATCAAGGACAGTCGGGGAAATCCCTCGTGAATCTAGCGACAACCGACACAACACCCCGAATGATTTTTAAGCGCTTTGTGCCGTTCCCTCCTCCCACCCCTGCCCTCTTCCTTTTTCTGCATGCCTGGCTATGGTTGTTGGTTCTTGAACTTCCGGTCCCCTTTTTCAGAGCAAGCTGGCGCCATTCAATGGCAAACCGGAACTGAGCAGCACTCTGGTGTACCCCAGCGGGCCGTCCACATACCACAGACCGGAGGCCTCGTAGGTTCCGCGAGGGACTCGGACCGGCTGCAGGTGCGTGGCGGCTTGGGAGGGCTACTCGCGAACGGACCCGACTTAACCGAACTTATTTTTCTAATTCCAGAACAAGGGAAGACCAAACAGGGGAGGCCAGAGTCCCATTGTGACGCTTAACCGGCCCGTTGCAGGACAAGCCCAGGATGTTTGGGAGCCACATTGCACTCCCCATGCTCATGTGATGAAGTCATTTGCCTCGGTCGGTACTGGTCTTATGCCCAGACCAACCCGCTAATGCCCCGCAATGCAACATTATGTTAAATTGTTTATAAACGAAAATGAAAGCTTATCGTATCATCATTCCAATTACACTTTACAATAAAAAATTGCTGGATGCAAAAATAAAAAAAATTAAGATAAACAAAATAAAAAATAAAAACCGCACAATTCCAAAGCGATAAGCTCAACGGGGAATGCCTGTAAATTGTTCGCATTGTCATATCCGGCGTTAGTTAGTTGTGTTCATTCCACCTTGTATATTCTCAGTTTAGCATGCTTCATTACCACAGATATCCAGGATTTTTAATGCTCAATATTCCGGGTTTTGAATTTTGGCACGCTTTGCCGTCAGTGTTAATAGGGTTTTTTTTGTCAACACGCACCTTTTTAATCCTCCGTTAGTTGGCCGATTCGGAAAAGACTGCAATGCTGCTAAAGGAGTTCTCGGCCTGTAAGGAACGCTATCCCGAAAGCTGCCTACATAGTCGAGGTTTTCCTAAATTGCAAAATGAATTAAGATTAAGATAAGTTCTTTTAATAGAAATGTGAAATTTGATGCGAGTCAACATATGACAAGCTGCTATAGTACTTATTAGTACGAAGGGACCCCCAAAAAGTGGGAAGTGGTCAAAGTAGGCAGGTGGCCAATATATCGAACAAAATTAACGTTGGTAGCTTACACATTTTCAAGGGACCCTAAACATCGGTCAATGTAAGCGGGTGGTCAATGTAAGCGGGTGGTCAATTTCACTGTACGTCTAAACTTCGTTCTAGACCATATCTAACTGGTGATTACCACTA
>JAQIXS010006718.1:0-10247 GCA_034700785.1 Rossiulus vilnensis | reverse complement strand
TTGGCTTATTCATCGATAGGTTTCAAAATGTGAGCAAAATTAAGCGCTTACGATGACGCCCTTTGTCGTTCCTTTGTCTGACTGCCGGTAGTAATTTGAAAAGTTCTTTCGAACATAATTGATAAATAAAAATAAATATTGCAGTTTGGCAACTTAAAAAGAAATTTTAATTAATTTAGTAGTTCTGGTAATTTTAACTAGAGGTGGAATTTTAAAAAAAAATTAATATATAATAAATAAAAAATTTAAAAAATAATAAAAATACCATAGTCATGGGCATACACAACTGCCAACCATGCAGCTAATTCCAAAGTCAATATCAAACTAAATAATTTAAAAATCTAAACGTTTGTTTACCGTGTATTTTTTTTCGCCATTAAAACTTTAAACAAATATGTCATGAAACTACGGTATTTGAGATTGATGGAACCCAAGGATATTTTTTTCTTTGATGCATAGCGTTCTTGGCTCTCAAATTAATAATTAATGCGAGGCGTTGATGGTGCATGTAACGCCAATCCCCAATCTATGATTCAAGAGAAGTCAGTGTCAAACAAACTGATAACATCTCGACAACGCTGTAACTGGATTTAATTAGAACAATTAGCTGGGAGCATATTAAGATTGGTTCTGATATAAATAGGCGAGCAAAGGCATCTTCCCATGATCAGAAATGACAATGACTGAAGCAGAAAACAACGTGATTCATGGTCCCATTCATGATGAAGTATATTTGGCTTTAATACCCCTCACAAATATCATGCGAATCCATGGTCTGTTCCCTATCTCAACCCACTTAAGAAAAGGCGATGTCCGAAGTGTGATTGACAATTTAAAATTTAGTTGGGGTTCAAAATTGCTTCTTTGGAGTGCTTTGGCATATTGTGCGATAGTTTGCTACTTTTATTTCATTATTTGGGACTATGCCGTTTACATGTACCTCAACGACCCTCTGGAAGCCATGATTGTCATTTTAAACACATCGTTGATAAGTTTGGCAGTGGTTACTAACATAAATAGGATGGTCTATCAAGGACCAAAATGGAGATCGTATTTCAAGCAATGGAAAAAATTGGATTGCTATTTGGGAATAACGTCGGACAGAAAACTGGGTCATTATGTTAAATGCGTTTCTGTAGCTTACACCATTTACGTCAGCACGGCCACTCTGACCGTTTTATACGCTGTAATTTTGAAATATGTCAACCCTGTTGATGAAGATTTCACTGGAGACGGATTCGTGATAGGATTAATTTGCTATAGCATTTTTTCAAACGGGTGTCAAATGTTGCCAGAAATACTTTTCTCTTGCTTTTGTTACGCCATAAATGAGAGATTTTCATCGCTCAAAAACAAAATTGAACAAATTGTCCGATTTCAATCTCGTAACGTTTCTGAAAAATTACAAATTGCGAAAGAGCTGGAAGAGTTGCGAATCGCATTTGAGAGCTTAATGGATATTGCCAACATTACAAACGCCATCATGGGTCCCACCTTGTTCTTTTGCGTTGTTGTCACTTCTACTTACATGTCCACCATAGTTTTCATGTTTTTCTACCAATCTTTGGCTAATTCTGGGGTAGCTTTTTCGAAAGCCATTTATTCCAGCGTTTGCCTACTTCGTCTGATGTCTATTTGTTTCTTTGCTGATGAAATCAAGATAAAGGTAAGATTGCTTAAAATGCTTCAAAAGATTGCACAACTAACTTAAACTTGTCTTTAGTTGAGCGAATTCAAAAGGGCTGTGTATCTAATCCCTTCGGTTCAACTTTGCCAGAAAAGTACTGACGAAGTATGCCAATATTTAAACTTCTTATTAACCTTCTGTGTTTGTTTAGTTCACAAAAGTTAACACATCGTTATTTTTGATCAGCTTTTGCTGTTCTTTATGTGCATCAGGAAGTCATCAGTGTCGATAACGGCTTGGGACTTTATTTCTATCGATAAGGAACTTTTCAACAAGGTATAAAAGTTTGATTTATGGTTTTTTACTCAAGTCATAAACCATAGTTTGGTTCGGTTTGTTTATAGGGTTTCAAAAAACATCCTTATTATCACCCTTCCAAGCGTTATACCGATATTTTACATTGGTAATTGTGCATTGAAATGTTTTCAAAAATATAGGCCTAGCGTAAACTGGACTATTGCATTTTATTTACGTAGATGCAGTAAATTTTCTTTAAAAATTGCTTGTTTTAAATATCAATTGTGAACATAATTATTAGTTTTAATTGGTTACCTAATCTACGGTGAAAACAGCCAAGAATTACGGTGAAAATTATCTACTTTATTAATTTGGAGGTTTCACGTTTTAGAGATTCTAAAAAGAAATGTTTCATTGATATAAGTGCATTATTTTTATAGGTAGCATCAGCTATACTCACCTATACAATTACAATCATTGAATTTTATGAGAAAACTAAAGAATGATAAAAAACATCTAAGAGGATGCGGCTATTTGGTAATAGTTTCTGTATATTCTCAAATATTTCGCTAGCAACTTAATGCAAATGTTATTTGTTTACTTTATTCACAAACTAAATTAGTGTGCACCCAAAAATTTGTAATTTACAATATAGATTATATTTTTGTCAAATATAATAATATTTACACAGACTCGTCAAGTTAAGCACTGTACCGTTTTACTTTGAAAATGGGTAATATCAAAATCCACTTTTAATGTTCGTACAAATAGTTTTAAGCAATATATTTTATATAACTATATTGCGCTCAGTAAACATTGTAAACATTATTGTGAAAATATGAATAATTTCAATTAAACTAATTGCGATAGATGTTTAATTAAAAGTGACCAGAAATTAAATATAATTGTCAAACACGTTACTGTGAATATTCATACTGTAAATACATATAGTAAACCTGTGATGTCACAATGAAAAGCACGTTTATTTAAAGGTAGTAAATTTCAACCTAACATGAGCATGAATATAACGAAATCATTTCCAAACTTTTAAATAGTCAAGATTAGTTATTCAAATGTTAAAAGTGAAAGGAGCAGTTATTATGACACAGTTTATCACCTGCGCCTGAATTTAAAAGCAGCTGAAGATACATTCATTAAAACTTTCTGCTAAATTTTAGCTATTAATAGCAGGACAGCGAAATTTAGATTGATGGAAACTCAAGATATTTTTTTCTCTAACGCATAGCGTTTTCGGCTTCAGATTAATAATTCAAACGAGTCATTGAAGGTACGTGTTTAGCTAAGCCCCATTCCATGACACCAAGTCAGATTCAAAGAGACTGATAACATCTTAACAACGTAGCTGGATTTAATTAGAACAATTAGTTGGGAACATATTAACATTGATTCTGATATATAAATAAGCAAACAAACCATCGTCGTATGCTCAGAAATGGCTTTGACTGACGCAGAAGACAACGTGATTAATGATGAATTGTATTTGGCGTTGTCACCCCTCACAAATACCATGAGAATCAACGGACTGTGTACATGCACCTTACAGACCTATTGGAAGCCGTTGTTATCATCATAAACACAACATTTAAGAGTTTGGAATCAGCTAAGAATGTAAGTAGGATGTTATACCAAACTGTACATCATTTTTACGAGCATGGAAGAACAAATAGGGAGTAACTTTACACCAAAATACTTAGAATCGAAGAAAAACTTTAAATCAACGAGGCCACAGGAACAAAGTTTTAAACACGTTAAGCCCTACCCTAAAATGATGCGCACCATGCAAAAATATTGCTAAATTTACTTGTAAATTATCTTTGTTTTATATGTATTATTATTTATGTTTTATATGTATATGGGTTTAATTTGTTATAAATAAATGGTAAATTTGTAAATGATCATAAATTGTAAACTAGAAAAAATGTAACTATTAAAATTAGTATTTGAGTAATTTTGTGCATGATTTTACGATCTAAATACTGATTTTGGCATTATATTTTGATACAACGTTTGTTTAAATTTATTGGAATTGCTACCAGGAACACCTTTTTTTTACTTTTGCTATGCAACGAATCGGGTCTCTCACGAATAAAATTAACCAAATTGGCAAACAAATTCTGGACTACCGCTGGTGATGACTACTTAACAATTACGAAAAATAGACGAATTGATAATATCCTTTGAGAGTTTAGAGGTCATTATTTATTGTATAAATGCGCTTATAAGTCCAATTTATTCCCAATCTATAATTAACCTCCTCTTAATGATACCAATTAGCTACTATGCTTACGGAATTAAGACACAGGTAGGATTAACTTCAGATTTTGCGTAGAATTAACATGTAGCTCCTTACTTATTTACTTATATGTATATTACTAAATAACAAGGTTCAAAACGTGTTTCCTTAATCAACCACCATATTTTCTTTTGAGAAAGTTTAAAAAAGCTATTCTAATCCCGACAAATCAACGCTCCCAGAAAAATACTGTTAAAGTCTCTCAATATTCAACCACTTGTAATTGCAATCAGTTTTTTCTGTTCTTAATATGCATCTAAATGTTATTAGTCTCATTTAAATGCAATCTAAATCATCTAAATCAAGAGTGATTTAGAACTTCAGTTTTTTGCAATTCATGGTCTGTTTTTCTGTATAAATACAGCAAAATAATTTTCTTTAAACCACCATCTGTTGTATGTTTACAACTTTTATCGTCATATCATTTCTCTAAGATAATTTAATCTCTAAGATAATTTAAAACAAGCTTTATCTAAATTCTTCGACAATAGTCTGGTAGTAAAGCCATAAAATTGACTATCTGACAAAATATTAGTAACCTACATACATGTACGTCTATTTAATGTTACATGTATATGCTTGTACATCCTCTACATGTTTGTTTTCCAGTTAATTACTTAATCGATTCATTACACAGGTTGCTGGAGCTTTCCTGATCTTCATCATTTCGATTTTGAAATTTTATGGAAAACAAAAGAAACTACACAATTCCAAGGTAAACTAAGGTAATATTTCAATATTCAATGCCCTGTCATATTGGTAAGCCACATTTCTAGTAACAATTATAAAATTAAAATTATTTTCGCACCTAGAAGGTACCTTATCGCTGGTATATTGTAATAAGTTTAAAAGGTTAAATAATCCGTATATTACAAAACCGTGAAATTTACTGATCATCAAACGCTATCTCCGTTCACATTAGGATCAATCGAACGGCTCATACTTTGAGTGAAAATACTTCACTTGTATTTGTATTTATGGCAATTATATAATACATTATTTTATATTATCAGCATACTTTAGAAAATAGCTATTCTGGCAACAGAAGGCTCATTTTATGACAAAATTATTCTATGTCAAAGCAAATATATGCGGGCTTCATAATTGCGAATTTTCAATAACCAGCATGTCTGCTATAATCTTATTAGCATATTAGCATTCAAATATCTAAATTTAGCGCTAACTAGACAATATAATTTACATGTACATTACAAATGAAATGTGATGGTAATTATTAAAAAAACGATAAACTACAAAGAACTGCAATGAATCGAAAACCATAGAAAAATAATTCGCAATTTGTTTAAAACGTCTATTAAAGATGTTTTAATGATATTTCTGAATTATTAAAATATAAGCGTAAAAATGTCAGGAAACCGCAATACTTTGAAAGCCATTCAAAATCAGTTTTTATTTAATACAGGTTAAGCTATATAACATACATGTACACCTGTACTAAATTTAAATATTTCATATTGTTGTAAATTAAAAATAGACGAGCAAGTGCATCGCACGTCTTCTGCTAAATTTATCATTCTAGAAAACTCTTAGGAATAGAATTGAATATTATATAAGCTTAAGAGTAGTAAAGATTCTTTTGAGTTTTCACAGTAAACTATCCTATTTTAATAAAATTGCGAAATTGGAGTAATAATTTTCTTTCAACTTACAAAAATTACCGTTATTATCAAAATCATTGGATCGGCATTTGCCTGTCATATCCTTTTTATAAATGTAGGTTATGGTAATATAGACAATGTGGCTATATTCATGATTTAACATCACGATTTCAATATTTTTTCAACAGAAAATCAGAGCTTGCTTTATCGAAGTACAAAATTGCAAATCACACGCATAAATTCGGCTCATTTTTTGTTGATACCTCTTAATATTCTTTCAATTTTTATTGCTGTAATAAGCGCCAGTTAGCTCACTGACGATTAATTGACACAGTATAGGAAATAAGCATGTCAACTGCTAGAACATGACATTCGTGTCAATCGCTAGGCTTGTATTACAGTGCCTATTAAGTCATCAATGAGTTAAAAAGTGCTCATATCACAATATAGGCATTGAGATACCCAATAAAAGATAATAAAGCACCTCACGCAATGCAAAGAAAAACTAGCAGAATTATTAGGTAAGGTCGACTTAGGTCATAATAGTTTCATTAATAATAAACCTATCCATCTAATTTTGACAGATAATAAACAAAAACAATAATGTCCGCAATGTTTTTTAATTTTCCATTAGTTGTTTTCAATATGCAGTAAAGAGGTATTAGCATTTTTAGCCGTATAATGACTATAAACAACATTTTTAACAGATGTAGGAAAAAGGTATAATTTGCGACCCTAGCATTATTTTCTGGATTTGCTCCTGGCTAAACCAATAAAATAAGTTGACATGTTGTGAATTAAAATTCTAATTTTATTTTTTCGTATTTAAAATGGCGTCAAACATACATTAAGTTTCAACACTGTTCAATCAAACAAATGAAATTTAAAACCATTAGCTTAATGAAAGCTTTTTTTAAGGTAAACCTAAAACGATGCCTAACTGGTCGCAAAAAATAACTCCCGCATTTTTCCTTCAAATATTTATTGTAATTGCTAAATGTACTTTTCACCCTTATAAAAATGGTTGTTTACTATGGTCTCAATTTTTTTTACAATTCTAAAACGTCTAGTTTATTTGTAAAACAAATATGAAATTTAAATAAAAAAGCGTTAACAAAAATTCAAAGGAGGATGCATTAAAGGGAAAAACGGTTTAAGGAGTTCGCAAAACGATTTTATTTAAAATTAGTTCAATTTTTACATAAATGAAAGGGACATTTTCAATTAATAAAAAACACGCTAGGAGACGACCGAAACTTAGCAATTATAACAATTATTTGAAGCAAAAAATTTGGGAGTATTTGTTTTTTTGCATAGTGAGCATCCTTTTGCGACGACCTTAAACTTTATTTTTTTATTACCTAATAATAATCCAACGACAAAATAAAACCATTTTCAGTCAAACTGCAATATTTGAGATTGATAGACCCTCAAGATATTTTTTTCGCTAACGCATAGCGTTTGTGCTTTAAATTAATAATTCAAGCGAGTCACAGAAGGTACGTTTACAGCTAACCCCCAATCCAAGACGCAAGAAAGTCAGTGTCAAACAAACTGATAACATCTTGACAACACAGTAACTGGATTTAATTAGAACAATTAGCTAGGAGAATATTAAGATTGGTTCTGATATAAATAGGCGAGCAAAGT
The DNA here is from genome assembly GCA_034700785.1 of Rossiulus vilnensis. NCBI lineage: Eukaryota > Metazoa > Arthropoda > Diplopoda > Julida > Julidae > Rossiulus > Rossiulus vilnensis. The sequence goes on along the minus strand of JAQIXS010006718.1, from coordinate 2,740 downwards.
CATCTTCCCATGATCAGAAATGACAATGACTGACGCAGAAGACAACGTGATTCATGGTCCCATTCATGATGAAGTGTATTTGGCTTTGATACCCCTCACAAACATCATGCGAATTCATGGCCTGTTCCCTATAACAAATCAATTTAAGCAATATCACTTTCGAAGCGTGGTTGACAATATAAAATTTAGCTGGGGTTCAAAATTGCTGCTTTTAAGCGCTGTGGCATTTGGCGGAATATTTTGCTGTTTTTTTTTCGTTTCTCGGGACTATGCCCTATACATGTACCTTACTGATCCATTGGAAGCCATCGTTATCTTGCTAAACACAACATTAATGAGTTTAGGATCAGCTACTAACGTAAGTACCATGATCTATCAAAGTCCAAAATGGAGATCATATTTCGAGCAGTGGCAAAAATTGGATGGCATACTGGGGATAACTTCAGACCGAAAACTCAGTCTTTTTGTTAAGTTTCTTTCAATAGCTTACACCGTTTACGTCAGCACGGCCATTCTGACCGTTTTGTACGCTATAATTTTAAAATATGTCAGCCCCGTTGCGGAAGATTTTACAGGAGATGGATTCGTGATAGGATTAGTTTGCTACAGCATTTTTCTAAATGGGTGTCAACTGCTGCCCGAAATATTATTTTCGTGCTTTTGCTTTGCAATTAACCAGAGATTCTCAGCTTTAAAAGCAAAAATTGACCAACTTGTCAGTGAGCAATCTCGCAATGCCGTTTCTGAAAAATCAAAAATTGACAAAGAGCTGGAAGAGTTGAGAATCGCATTTGAGACCATGATGTCCATAATTAAAAGTACAAACGCCATGATGGGTCCAACCCTGTTCTTTTGCGTTATTGTCACTTCCACGTACATGTCCACTATAATTTTTATGTTCTTTTATCAATCCTTGGCTAATCCTGGAGTGGCCTTCACAAAAGCCATTTATTCCAGTGTTTGTGTAATGCGTTTGATGTCTATTTGCTTCTTTGCTGATGGAATCAAAAGAAAGGTAAGTGTGCCATTACACAATCTACACTGGTTTTTATTATTACGGTGAATTATGCATGCTATTGTGCAAAACGTTTTTGAAAATTGAATTGAAATTGAAATATGCGAGGATTTAGAGGAAAAATTCCTGGTTTGAAAATTGTTTAACAATCTTTATTTCCAGTTGAAGGATTTCAAAAGGGCTTTATATATGATTCCTTCAGTTCAACTCTGTCAGAAAAGTCGTGAAGAAGTATGCCCTTTTTCAAAACTGTTTTTAAACCAAGTAAATTAATTGACTTTGACACATGGTTATTTTTAATCAGCTTTTGCTGTTCTTTATGTGCATCAGGAAGTCATCGGTGTCGATTACGGCTTGGGACTTTATTGCTATTGATAAGGAACTTTTTAACAAGGTATGAATCTTCTTGATTTGTTCTTACGAAGCAGATCTGTTTTAAGTAACTTATTTCTCGTTACAAATCGCATAAATTCTAACTAAATGCCCAAAAATACACATATATTCCGTTTGCATCATAAAAATATTTTGGCAGTTCTAATTTAAAACACACACATTAGTAGTTTTATTTTACAAAGGTGATTTTACGTGCATTTCTATAACCAAGTGTGTTCATTTGAATTGCATCTTGAAAACAAAACTAATTTTTTTTCAAAATATTTATTTTATAAATAAAATCATAAGAATCATTACTTAAATTAGTTAGCAAATTCGTTATTTTAGAAATGTTGAACTAGAAGTAGATTGAAATAATCTAAGTTACTAATTTTGAGCATTTTAATATTATATTTAAGTTTCGCATATTTTTTAAAATTTTAAAATCGTTAAAGGTGTATAAAACTCCTATGTGTTTGATTGCATTTTAGGTTGCCGGTGCAATCCTTACCTATACAATTACTATCATTGAGTTTTATGAAAATTCTAAAGACGTCTAAAAGGCATTTAGATGCATGGATACATCTTAAACATGAATATCTTAAATGCTGCATATTCGTAAATATTAGCTTGCATTACTACACAAATATTCACTTCTGACTGTGCACGTCAAAGAAATTAATTTGCAAAGATTATAAATCTTGTACTTCTTTCTAACCCATCCTCTTTCATATGAATGCAGTAATGTTTCTGGTATTCCTAATAATTTGGTATATTTGTTTGCTAATTAATTAAAAATAGTGCCTTGCCAAATACTGCGATATTTGTAATCATATTGACATGTATTTAAAACCACTGCAACATTTTATTCTCAAAATCAGATTTATCGAAATATATTTCCCATTGTTGTCTTGTAAAATGCTTATTGTTTAATAAAGATAATCTGAACGCAATTAGCTAAATATTTCACTCTTCAAATGAAGCTTTTCTTACAAATGTCACTAATATCAATACTGATAAAATTAAAATAGAACAAAGTATATATGATAATGATGTGTATTTGGCAATACGTGACAATGTCATTTACGTTTTGCGTTGTCAGTAAATTATCCAGATAAGACACACGTTTTCAAAAATCTAGTCAATAATTTTAATTTATTGTGGAAGTAGAAATTTAAGTTTCATATCATTATGGATCTTCGTAGAATATTTTGTACTGATTCTATGCTCTAATGCTTACGCGCACGCGAAAACAACAGATAAAACCCTTGTGATAAATATACAGTGAAAGCTCGATAACTCGAAGTCGCAGGGGACCCCCAAAAATATTCGACTTATCCGAATTTCGAGTTA
>JAQIXS010006717.1:0-10247 GCA_034700785.1 Rossiulus vilnensis | reverse complement strand
ATAAAAATAATGATTACCAGTACCCCACCCCCCCCCCCCCCCCCGCAAAATAAAAATAAAAAAAGGTCACGGAATTTGCCAGTTTTTTCAGAGCCAAACTTTGGTGAAAAATTCTGGGTAGCGTTGTCATGAAATTTGGCGAAATACTCGCATTTTTCTGGAAATTTTTAGCAGAAAACGGTATGGGGTTATCTTGATTTATTTTCCGAGCAATGACAGAATATCAACCTCAAGTACAACTTTATGCCCTTATGGACGGCCCCTAACCAGACGCTCGGATGCAGCGCCCCCTACGCGACTTCCGTGGGACTCTGGAGGGGGTTCTGATCCCTGGCGGGGACCGGAGTTCGGTTCGGGTGTCGTTAAGGGGGTAGAGATTAACTCTCGGCTTACAATGTTCAACGATATGGCGAGGGGCCCTTAATCCTCTTTGGTCGGCCAAAACAAGGGCAATTTGTGCGGCGAAATGATTCACACGCTCGCCCCTTGATCAGCGCCGCCAGGGGGAATCCCCCTGGGGGATGGGGGCGCCCGTTCCAGGGGGAGGATCCCTTGCCCAAATCAATGACGGATTTGGCGCAATTTAATTGAGTGATTTTGGCAATTGGGAGTCGCGGGTCTCAAGTTGTTACTTACCGCCAGAAGGGAGCGGGAACCATACCCGTCCTGGGGGCCAGGTGGCGCTGCTTCACGCCTCAATGGTCCAACGCCACCGTGACTGATTTGGTGACAGCGCGTGACGTCGTTGCTTTCGGGGTTTCGTTTTAACGTGACGCCTACCGTGCTGCCACCTGCCATCCGAAAAAAGATGTGGTCATTTCGACAAAATATTTATAATAAATATTAACGTTTTGGTGGTGAAAATGAAAATGCCCAAAAGGTCCTGGAGATACGCAAAAAAAACCGTTATGATTTTTGTTATTTTGGTGTTTGAATGGTTTTGTCATTTCTGTCCCTGAGTTTGTTTTCGAAATCCAAAAAAAGTCAGGGAAATGTACTCAGGTTGGTCAGGGGAGGTCGAAAATAGTCAGGGAAAGGTCAGGGAACTTCGTGATGAACTTCAAGTTGAGTGCTGCAGCTGCATAGAAAGAATCAACGTTAACATTGTTCGAACTGTTAATAATTTCGTTTGTTTTACTGATAAAATTGCAGTTGTCCAGAGATTGTTAAAGCTTGTAATTGATTGCCTAAAATAAGATTCATGTTGGTTTTGTGAGAATTCCAATAAGGCGTTCTTTGCAGTTGCTACAATTGCTCATGGCTATTGCTAGAAATTTCGGTAATGTGGTAATTTGGCCACCCAGCGGCTTGTAACTGCGTTATCGCAATTCAGGGCCTAATTGGAAGACGTGTCCTAAGTTTTGTTAACAAGCAACGTTCCTTCGAGGGGTCACACTTTTGTCCCCCTTCGTAGTTTTTTTTTTTTGGTTTTGCTAATTGGCACTGCTTGTTTCGACCAAACTTCAGAACTGGAATTGGAATGAACGGTGATATCTCATTTGGGCTGTTACCGCTTTTCTCGGCCAATTTGTGACGTCATTAGTCACACATGACGTGTATTTTTTGCAGAAAATGTTCACTGGAAATATTGACTGCGAGCAATTTACTGAGGCGTTTTTTTTTAAAAAAAAGGGAATTTTAGAGGTAAATTTTAGAAATTTGAAATTTGAAATGATTTTTCTCGTTTTATTTTTTAAATACATGTACTGATAAGGATGTAAAATGCGGTGAGCAATTTGGTGGATTTTTCATGTTTACTCTTCAGAATTATTAATATTTCTGAGATTCTGATATTTATGAGATTGCCTTTGAACGATGGATTAGAAATTTAAGAAATATGGGTATTTCTGGGCGGATGTAATGGAATTTTTATGAAATACTTACCATGAATAAGATTTTTAATGTATTTCTCCCATTGTTTTTATGAAATACATGTACAGTTAAGGATATAAAATGTGGAAGGCAATTTTTTTAAATTAAAAATATCGAAATGATAACTTTTAAGAAATGTATTGAGAAGTTTAGCAAATACTCACCCATGATTAATAAGTGTTAGGCGTGTTTTCTCCCAATTTTTTTTTAAAATAATGAAAATGCTAACGGAAATAATAGCTATCGTGAGAAGACATTTTTCAAGAACAAGAATTTATTAAATCTTTTTTGACATTTTTTTTAAATATTTATAATATATAATATATATGTATGCGCTTGAAAGAATTCCGAGTATACAGAACTTGAACGGCGGATAATTAGCAAGAAATAAAACTAAAAATAATAATAACAATAGTGAGAGAAATATGTCATCGTATCAAACTTGGCTCCAGCAGGTCAGGTCAGGGAATAATTTATCGTGAAAATAAATAATTTAGGTCTTGAGAAAATCTGCGTGGGAATTTCCAGAGTGGTTTCACATAGTTTTATGAAAGTCAACGTCAGCCTTGCATTCTGCCTGGTGCAAGGACTGGCCACCAGGGGCAGCGTCGTTTTGACGTTTTTCAGAACTGTTTTAAAACCCCTTGCGGAAGAAACATGTTTTCGAAGTTTAATTTTACAAGTCGAGGACTTGACAGGACGTGTCACTATCTGATTGCGAACGACAAGGGCGTGTTGAACACGAGTTAAACGCTCTAAACGCATGACGTGTCGAGGGCATGTTTAGAACGTGTGAAATGCACCGAATTGGGAGGTGTGTTCAGAACGCCTTAAACGTGATTTTGATGATACAAACGTAGGTCGCCTGATTGCGAATAATTAACAGACATGACTAATTCGTTAAACGCTCTAAACGCGTGACGTGTCAAATGCGCTAGTTCTGGGATCACTTTCAGAACGTCTTAACAATTGACGAAAATCACTTTCTGATGGCGAATGACAGGTATGTCGAAAACGTGTTAAAACGCTCTGAATGCCTTATTTAAGACGCTATAGCTCTAAACGCATTACGTGTTTTGAAACGTTTCAGTGACATGTCAAGGGATGTAAAGTGCTCTAAATCAGGGATGTTTTCAGCATGTCTTCCAACGGGATTTAATGTTCAACGCCCTAAACGCATGACATGTGGTATTTTCAGAACGTCTTAGAACGTGTTTGGATGGCAAAGTTCACTTTCTGATTCTGATTCTTAAACGCTGTAAACGCTTGACACGTTCAAAACGCTACAACACCGGCATGTCAAGTTCACTCACTGAGGGAATGTTTTCACGACGTCTTGAAACGCTATTTGAATGACAAAAGCCACTTCCTGATTTCGAACGACACGTTCTAAACGCATGCGTGACATGTTTAAAGCGTTTCACTGACGTTTTCGGGGATATTGTTAGCACGTCTTTAAGATGAGATCTGATGACAAAAATCGATGTCCGATTGGGAATGACAGAGACATGCCGGATACGTGACCAAGGACCAAAACGCCTTACACGTTCTGGACATGTTCTCATGTAAGGTTACTTTCCGATTGTGGGTGACAGACACGTCGAATGCGTGTTAAACGCCTTACAAGTTCTCTTGTTACGTTCATTTCTGATTGCGAGAGACAGAGACACGTCGAATACGTGTTGAACGCCCCGAACACCTGAAGTGTTCCGGACGTGTTCTACACATGTTCTGTTAGTGTTCTGTCAGCCGGTCCAGGACGCGGCAAGCGATGGGACATTTCCTAAATCAGGGATTCGCGAGACGCGAATGCCGCGCGCACTTCCGGTTTCCATGGCCCAGGCGTCCGTGGGCATTAACTGGGCGTGTCCGAGACGATTTCATTGGTTTGGGTCCTGATGGCGGCCGGCGAGGGGGCGCGCTTGGGGGGCTGCACGTAGGGGGCGTAGCGGTTGAGGCTGAGTCCGGGGAGCACGGGGCGCGGGAAGCGGAAGCTGTCGCCCGGATATCCGGGCTGCGCGGCGGCCTGCGGCGGAAGCAGGAAGTTGAGTCCGTGCAGGGCGGTCCACTGGTTCCACAGGTGGGAGGAGACGGAGACCGCGGCCGGGGCCCTCAGCTGAGCCCCGCCGTACAGCTGCGAGGAGGAGGAGGAGGGGGGAGGGACGAACATGTCCATGCCAGCGGCGCCCCCTGGCGGAAAGGGCGGGCGCCAGAAGAACTGCGCCCTCTGCGTGGCCATCAGGGCCTTGTCCATCATGGCCAGGTGAGACATGGTGGCGGCGTCCAGCTCCGTGTCGCCGAAGGTCCGCAGGGGAGACCTCGAGTACGTGTGCTCCGTGATCATGCTCTCCATGGTCTCCCTGGAGAGGAGACAAAAGACAAAATGGAGGAGGTGAGCTACTTGGCCGATTTATGGAGGTGAGTTACTATGGCCGATTTATGGAGGTGAGTTACTATGGCCGATTTATGGAGGTGAATGTGATGGGTGGGAGGTTTTTTCAGAGGAAACTGGTAATGTCATTAATAGTGATGCCGTTTGTAAAGCGGAACGTACACGATCGTTGGTCGTGCCATTCAATGAGATTGGAGAATGAAATTACTGACGATCGTGTAAGGTGGAATGTTTGTCAATACTGATGAGGATTTATCGTGATCGAGGAAGGCTGGCATGTAATGAGTGTGGGTAGTGTCATGACTGATGATATCATTGGTTAGTGTTCGTGTAAGGCCGCGGCCGATTTATAGAGATTTTTTTTCAGAGGAAACGTGAGTTTTAGACAAGATCCGCATGAGTCTTGGCCGATTTATAGAGGAAACCCGTTCCCAGTTTCAGAAATTGATGGAAGGCGATCGTGGCCAGTTTATAAAGAGAATCTGTGTTGCTCAAGTACTGCACGACAGATTGGTGGCCGATTTATGGAGGATAGTGTCCCATGCAGAGACGTTCTAAGCGTGCAAAAGACGTTGAAATCAGCGAGGAAAACATGGCGTCTCGCCAGAGAGTCGCCTGCAACTTACATGTACCTCTCAAACTCGGTGAGGCGAGAAGAGTCCCGGAAGCCCTTGGCGAATGGGTTGCTGTCGATTTTCAGTTTGGTAATCTGAAAAACACAAAAAGGACCAATCATGAGCTCTGAGGGTAAGGACCTGTTTGGAGAAACCCTACTAACTACCAAGGGCTGTTTCTAACGCCTTATTTTCCACCAGTATTACTTTGAAGACAGGCCTTTGCCCAATGTTTGCGTTCACTGGGTGGAATATGACCAAATATGGCCATATGTTGACTAAGGTACTTTAGGTAAAGCCATATATGGCTGCATAGATTGGCCATGTATAAGACCATCTACGGATATTTATTGACATCGTAATACATGGCGAAGTTTTATATAGCCGTAGGCCCTATGCATTGCCCACGTATAGACAATGTGGTATGTTGGATTTACCCATATCTGGAACATATCGATATGTATGGACGTATATGAACATAGGGCCCACATGGCAAGGTAGGTCCATCTTTGGCCACTTTTGGATTAGCCTATATATTGAATATATTGATATGCATGGACATGTATGACCTTAGACCTATAGGTCAATTTTTGTATGCATACCCATATGAATGGACATGTATGGCTATACAGGTCAATTTGTGGCCAATTTAGGATAAATCCATATATGCATGGTTTATGCAATTGTGGCATTTCAGTTACATGTATCATCCCCTTTAGGTCCAATGAGGTAAATTCCCACCCAGATGCATTCTGGGAACCTCAACCCGCGATGTGGATGTGGAAATCGTAGAATGCGTCGACTTCGCAAACAAGGTTTAAGCTTGGCGATAAAATATCGTTAATCTCCCTTTATAAGTGTATAAAAATATATAGCAGCCAGCTGTGTTGCGCCGGAGAGCCTGGACAGTTTTGTCAAGGTTTTGTCAAGCGCAAAATGGCGCCTAATGACGTGACACGTGGCTATTTGTCACGCTTGTTTGCCGGAGATCAGCCATTAATCCTCGGTCCAAAATTCCAGTTAGCAGGTCTAGACGGTTAACTAATGAACGGCGCAAGTGGGAGCGAAATTCAAGCCGCATGCCCTCGAACGTGCCTTGAAATTGCCAAATGTGTCATCTTGGGAGGGGCCGTCCATTAAGAAAAGCGTGGAATTGTCAGGGAAATTGGAAAGTTGTGGAATTGTCAGGGAGATATCTGGGAAAGTTAACGTATCCATATTACGTTTGCTTTCACGTAACCTGAGGTGTGTACCGGACTAGGAAGCCGTAAAAGTCATGAAATGAAATTCAGGTCATGGAAAAGCCATGATTTTGACATTATACCGATTTGCAGCAGTTTGTTAATTGCCAACTTTCTGTACTTCGATGCCATCTGGGAATCAGGGCTTTTTTTAAAAAAATGGTTGAAAATCCGTATTTTGAATGGCTTTGATGAAAATGTAATGGCATGGAAAAGCTATTGAAAATCAAGGAATTTATGGCACCCAGGTCAAGGCGTAGCACACTGTCAGTCCCTCATATACAGAACTTGGGAAATTCTAACATTTTTCCTTGCATTTTACAACGTGTCACAGTTTTGCAGTTTTGGTCTGGGAAATTTGTTGAAAAAACTGGAGAAGTCGGGGAAGTTCCAAATGTTATTTCTGCTGGAGTCCTGAACAAAAAATGCCCTAAGAATATGACGTCAGGTCATTAATCCAAGGCTAAAATTGACGTCATTTATGGGCGGCCCCAGAAGAGGCGTGGCCCCCAAGAAATGCGTCTTGAACTCACCAGCTGATTTTGGTAGGCTGTCACCGCCGTGAAGATGGTTTCCGTGAAAATAAATGTCCTGAACTCTTCGACCTCGAGGTCAGTGACGGGCGAGGTCGACACCGGGTCCCTCTTCTTCACCAAATGGATCCTGGGCTGATAGCGATGCATCGAATTCAACACGATCTGCGAAAGATGCAAACAAACACCAAGCGTTGAAATATTAGTTGTAAGTGCCATTTGGAGGAGCATATAATGAATGTAAGGCTGAACAACAACAACAAAACAGCCATATCTGAAATTATATTACGTGCAATATATTTTAAAATATATTATGACATATTTTAAGCTGTTGTAAATACTATATAATACTATTGCATAATAACTATATAACAATTTAAATTATATTGTGTAATATAATTTCAGATATATTGCATAATATACTAAAAGCCCCAATTCATGATATTTCTGGTATATTAATGGGTGTATTTTTAGAATGTTTCGAAATATAGTTAAACCTGGTAAACTGACCACCTTGCTACTTTGACCGCCTGCTAACATTGACCGATTTTTATAGGGTCCCTTGAAAATGCCTCTAACTGCTAATGTTAAAACTGACCACTTTTTTGGGGGTGCCTCCGTACTAATTAGTGCTATAGCAACTCTTCGTATATTGACCGCTGAAAGGTGCAGAATGTAAGTTCCATGCATGTACTGTAATTTCAGATCCGATTTTAGTAAATCTAGTACAGCACCATATTACTGGCGTTATCTTTACTGACTAAAATTTTCAAGCCACAAGATCAAACTTGATTGTAAAAATAATTTTACGTACTTTGATTTTCCTAGTGCCATTCCAAAAGTGCATTTCACACTTCAATTAAAAGAACTTGACCTCAACCTTATTAAAATCTTACATAAAAGCTTGATAAATACACGTAGGCTACATGTAATTTTTAAATGAAAGTGATGAAAATTAACTTTAGTTTTAACTGTAAAAATTAACTTTAGTTTAACTGCAAAAATTAACTTTAGTTTAACTGTCAAAATTAACTTTAGTTTAACTGTAAAAATTGGTTTTTTTTTAAATTAAAGTTTAAAAAAATATATATTAGTACATTGACCACCTGACTAAGGTGACCGATTTTGTCCGGTCCCTTGGGTGATCACTATAGTTATAGCTGTATGGTTCTGATTTTACTCCATAATATTTTTTTGCATGAAAAAAGCAGAGAAAATGTCCTAAAAACCTGTGAAAGTCAGGGCAACCTAATTTTCGAATCCCATCTTCGCGGACGGACTTGGTGGACGCCCCCCGTTCCATTAGCAAATGCTTAATAAACGTTGTGTGCGTTTCGGTTTGTCACCCGCGTGCCCTTTGATGCGCTGCTTCAACAAGCAAACAATGCTAATTACAGTTGCAAACGCAACACGCAACTGCAGCTCTCTGGTCTCCAGCTACTCACTCTACGTGGAAGCTCCTCGCACTCTCAGACTCAGCTTTTGATTTTTGCCAGGAGCAGAAATTGATTTTCGTGGCAACTCGCTGTGGGAAATCACGAGGGCCCTGTAATCACGCTAAGAGGGGTTGGCTTCAAATATACTCTGTATACATCCATCAATTATTTGGGATGCACGATTTCATTCATCCTGATTGCTCGCCAATAACAATGTCGCGATTAGCGTGACGCGAATACCGGGTGTCCGCCAAGTATGCATTTTTTTTTGGGGGGGGGGAATATAATGCTTCCTGCAACATGTTTTTTTCGAAAAATGCTGGTGTATTTTCCTTCGAATCGTTTTCGAAATAGACGAAATAGAAAAAAAAATTCTCGTTGCTAGTAGGCAACGAGAATTTTTTTTTCTTTTTTTTTTGCGAAATGCTATATGGAAGACGATCCAGATACAGATCACGAATAATGCAACATTTGTTGTTAATATTTGGAAAATATTTATTGGAAATTTCCTAAATACTGCATCAGAACGATAAGAAAAATGATGAAAATTTGGTTTTCGAAATAATGCCCTATGGTGGACGTTTCCTTAGAATTTTCACTTAAATTATAATCGTTCGATTTTTTGTTTTTAAGTTGAGGATTCATTTTTTTTTCAAATAGTGCCTGACAGTGGAGTATATTTTGTTTAATTTTGTGTGTATTTTCCCTAAATTGTTTCTTCGGAAATACGAATAGCGAACAAAGATACCGAGAAACAAATATTTTTGGAACGCTTGGTCACCAAAGTCCTTGTAAATTGTCTGGAACTGACCTGCCCGTGCTTGTCCATTTCGTTGTTGGTCAGCTTGACCTTCTCGAAGGAGACCACTTGCTTCTTGAGCTGGTCGCCGGTGAAGGGCGAGTCCGGGTGCATGTAGAGCCTGGAGGGCGCCGGGGGGTCAGCCTTGCCGGCCACCAGCCACGCTGACCGGTGGTACGCGTACCGGTACCTCTTGTTGTCCACGGGCACAATGTCCATCAGGACTGCGTACTTGGTGTCCGGCATGATGCCGGTGAAGGACACGCGGACCGTGGGGAACATGCGTCTGAAAGAGAAGTAAAAAAGAGGTCAGAGAATGTTGGGACAATGACCAATGGACAAGAAGTCATTGAAGAACACGCAGTTTTGGTGGTTCTGGTTGGATGACCAACAGACCAAGCAACAATTCTGGACATCTCCTAGATTTGTAGTCTGGACTGAAGAAAACTTTCGGATTTGAGGCCCGTTATGGACTTGATCTCTTTAAGGGAAGGCCATTTCTGTCAAAATTTGACGTTGAATCACTTTAAATATTTTTGCACTAATTGTCATAAAATGGCAGTGCGCTAATCCCGCTTCGGGCTCATCAGCTGTTCTCAGGCCATTGTCTGGCCTCGCCGAAGGAAACATCCCTGAAGTGGTCAAGAGCGCTGTCAGGAGCCATGACAGGCACTGGCAACTGCTTCTGAGAAAGGGGAGTTTGAAAGTTTTCAAAATGGATTTTGACAGGTTGCATGCCCTTGAGCTGCAACGATGAGGTACTTTGTTGTTCAAGAGCAATATTTTGCTACAGGGTGTCCTGCAGTGGGCGTCCAAACTGGAGAATTCAGAGTGGACAATGAACAGTTTAGATTGCAATGTCCAATGAGAATATTTCGCTACAAGGTCTCTTGCAGTGTTCCAGTAAACTGGATGTTTCAAAATGAACATTGATTAGTTTAGATAGCAATATCCAATACCAATGGACAATGACCAGTTTTAAGTGCAATGTCAAATAAGAATTTTCTGCTACAGGGTGTTCTGCAATGTCCAAGCAAACTAGATATTTAAAAAACTGATGGACAATGACCAGTTTTTATTGCAATGTCCAATAAGAATATTTTGCTACAGAATATCAGGCAGTGTCCAACCAAACTGGACATTTCAGAACGGACAATGGCCAGTCTTCTGGATGTGGAAAAAAACTGGGCTTTCTGACCGCCGCCATCCCAGTGCAAGATGGCAGCCTGCTAATGACCCGTGCCCTAATCGATATATTTCTCTTAATCCGCCGTTAATGGAGTCCGCTGCATGATCCGGGGTGCGATTTCGATAAGCGCGTGGCGCCCCTCGCCCGGTGGCGGGGGTGCCTGCCTTTCCA
>JAQIXS010006716.1:0-10247 GCA_034700785.1 Rossiulus vilnensis | reverse complement strand
TTACAAAATTAAGTATAACATTGTGGTCAAAACCTATAAAATATATTAGATTTAATTGACGAGAAATTGCTAGATATAATAAAATCATTACAAAATTAACCTTTAAACTTTAAACACTTCTTAATATAATGTGCACACTTTAACTAATATTTTTATGCATGATAAGGTAAAGGACAAACAAATCTGTTATACTATAAGAAAAACCTAAGTGCTAGCGTTTATACAAAAAATGACTTTAAATTGTGCAAAAAATTCTAGATAAAACAAAATAATAAAAAACCTTTCACATTTATATAACACTTAAGCCCTAACACAACTTATAGTTTTGTTTATAATTGCATAATAAGTTTTAAAACATTAACCTTAATGTTAGTGTATAACCAAATTGCTTGTGTTTCCTTTTAAGTTTCATACAGCTTGCATGCGATTTGGGCCGCATATATTAAGGCCAACTCCCAATATGTTGCCATAGCGTTAGTATATGTCATTTAGAATGTGTTTATCTTAATTAAATATGTTACTCACGTTTATGTTGCTTTATTTACTTGTTTCCTAGTAATTTTGGTAAGTTTTTCACATTGCACCTTAAAATTTCATTTTGCTCTTGACCCTAGTGTGTCCTCCATAGGTCCGAGTTTATGTACTTTTAATTGTTGTGCGCGCTCTCATATTGTTAGAATACTAAGATAACTATTTAATTGCTTATTTTCAACGATTTAAATAAGAGTTAACCACCCATAAACGTCCGTTTATTCAAATAACGTTGTTTCTTATTGAAATAACGTTATGGTCATGTAGGTAAAGCGCCATTGCTATGTGCCTTTCAGGCTGTTCTATTTTTAGGCCATTTTTATCAACCCTGAATGGCGCACCTTCTGGAAAGGACCTAACTTCCTGGGACCACCCACACCTTCATCTGGAGATGGTCTGATCTTTATCCCCATGTCATCTGACACCTTCCCAGAGGGCGCTGCTGTTTTAAATGCTACTTTTGATAAAACTGTTTTGTTATCTTTGTTGCATCCTCTTCCCCATGTAGATGCTGAGTTCAGCACTCGTATTTTAGTTTAGATTATTGTAATAGTGCCATATGCGAAGTTTTCTTTATTATTCTATGTAAATTAAAAAGTTCTACTCTAAGGTAAAAGTGTCCTCACAAGTTATTCGGAAATGCTGTTAAACGTTGATCTACAACTTAAAGGAATAACTGGAATACTTATCCATCTTGGGAAAGCAGCAATGGATCTGCAGGTTTGAAGAAGACAACAGAGCACAAAGAAAAAGTGAAGCTACCACACTCTCACGCCCTTAACAAATGGTAGCAGAGCGTGGTTTCCTTTGCTGGATTAAATCTGCAGAAAACGGAATCTCCTAAACGTTAACTGAAAATTAAAAAATGGAAAACGGAATTTTCATCTGGAAAAATTTAACAACGGATGTGCAAGTCTCCTAAACGAAAAACATGGATAATCATCATCAAGGAAACTAACTGAATTTTTCGAACAGAATACGGAAACTTCACCAATGAATAAGTGGGTGTTATTCTTCAAGAAGAAATACGAAAATTCAGAAGTTTATTTTCGAAACTGCACGCTTGAAAAACACACAAAGGAAATAACGAAATTTCTTAATTGAACTTGAAATTTATTAACTGAAAATTCGAAAGATAATTTCCAAAACGTTCTCCTGGAAATTTAAAACGGAAACGGAATATTTCTAAACATAAATTAAACACAGAAACAAACCTACGAAATTTTCAACTGAAAAATTCATCTGAGAAGATGTGTAAATCTCCTAAACGGATAACTTGACATTTACCACCAAAGAAAATGAAAACTTAATTTGTTCTAAACGACAATTGAATACTTTTATTCAACGGAAAATTTACCAACGGAAAGAGAATTTACAAAACGGAATCTGCAAAATTCTTTAACGAAAACGGAATTCACGGAATCTCTTAAACGTCACCTGGATATTCATCTGCAAAAACAGACGGATTGCATCTTCTTGCTTGGGACCCTAAAACGAAACAAAAACGTAAGTCAATTGCCTTTTATCTTTTGGGGGACCCATTTGAGTCTGATACACGCTAAACTTCAGAAACGAAACGGAATTAAACAAGAAGATAAATTCGTCAATGGAATCAAATGTAAAGTTTTCGATTACAAACATGATTATTCGGAATGGGCCTTTGACGTACGATTACTCTTAATGGAGAAAGGTCTATAATATTTCTTGACCACAGAAGGCAACGTTATGGACGAAAATCTAAACAGGAAAGAGCAAAAATAATTTCGTCTTGATCAGAAGAAAACTTATGCCATTTTGTGTCTTACCATTTCTTCCGAAATAAAAGCGATGGTAAAGACAACTGAAAATGCATGTGAGTTGTGGCTAAAATTATAAAAGATTTACCAGCCAAAATCGATGCTCAGGAAGGCGACAACACGGAGAAAAGTTTTGAATTTGTGCATTCAGGACAAGGAAGACATAAACGTTTTCATTGTGAGTGTGGATGAATGCGCTCAGGAATGCAGGAACGCAGGAGTGAGATTGGATCCCCAAGAACAAGCGTTTCAGTACTTGGATCAACTCCCCAACAAATATTTAGTTGTATCTTCGAGTCTGTTCAAGCTACCTTAAGATGAATTGATCCCTGCAACGGTCGCCGAAGCGCTCATTGCTGAGTATCTACGTTTGAAGCACCAAAACGAAAACGGAAAAACGGACTCACATGGTAAAACGAATGGGTCCCTCTCAGATAACAGTGCTTTGTTTTCAGGGTCCTAGCGGTTAAGCAACGGGAAATGTTACAATTGTAACAAGATGGGCTATTATTCCCGCAATTGTAAAGCTCTTAGAAAAACAAAAACGATGCAAATAACGGTGTTAATAATACTTCTGCTAAGTTGAATTCTAGATGGAACACTAACTCAAAAAAAAAGCGAAACATGTTGGAAACGTAGCAAACGCTGAGGACGTCTCTACAATGTCATCTAATATCCAAGAAGACGGAGAAAGCAACAGTTTCTTCCTGGTTGCTAACGCTTTGACCGCTGCAATTAAGCCAGAATGCCTCAACGAAAATTGATATCTAGACTCAGGTGCGACGGATCATATCTGCTCTAATAAATCTTTCTTCACTAACTTCAAAATAAGCGGTCGAAAGATGGAACTGGGCACATGACATTTGGAGATTGGAGGAACAGAAGACGTCACCATTATATTCGACTGTTCTGGAAAGGAAAAACGGGTTACATTACAAAACGTCCTTTAAGCTCCCAAATTAACCAAAAATTTATTGAGCATTTTTAGAATCGAGGAACAAGGTTACAGAGTATGATTTCAAAACGGATCAGCTGCAGTTTTTTAAGATTCACCTGACAAGCCATTAATAAAAATCAAAGAAGCCGATCGACTTTACAGGATAGAGACAAGAGTGATCATCTTTAACAACGAAGAAAAAGGTAAAAATAATGAAATGAAAAACGTTACCTTATCCAGTGTTGTCCAGACTAATGCAGAAAAGGATCTGGTAACCGGGCATCGTCGATTCGGGCACCTGAACGTCAGAAATCTGCAGCAGATGAAGAAGCAAGGATCTGTCTTCGGATTAGACAAAACGAAAATAGCTGGAGAGTTGAAGTGCGAACTGCGAAGTGCGAACACAATCAGCAAGTCTTTACTTGAGTTGCTGCACATCAACCTATGGGGACCGACAAGAACTTTTTTGCTGTCAGGTTACAGATACATTCTAGCAATCATCGACGATTTCTCCAGGATGGCTGCCGTGATACCTCTTAACTCCAAAGAAAAGACCCTAGAAAAATGTAAGGATTTCATGCAATGGATGGAAAACCAATTAGGAAGATCTGTCAAACGAATACAAACTGATAATGGCACGGAATTCTGCAACGGACAATTTGTGGAATATACGAAGTCCAGAGGAATAGATCATCAGAGGACAAACGTTTACTCTCCTTAGATGAACAGAGTAGCTGAACGCTACAATCGAACGATGGCGGAGGGAATTCAGACCATCATCACCGATTCAGGTCTACCGAAGAGATTGTGGGCCGAATTAGCAAACGCTTTCACTTACATCAGGAACAGGTTCGTTCACTCCAAGTTGGATGGCAAAGACGCCCCACAAACTGTTTCATGGGTAGAAGCCAACGGTATCTCATCTAAGGATCTTGGGATCAAAATGCGTCGTCTTGAAGACTCCAATCAACTGATCGGACAAGCTGGGAACAAAAGAATGGAAACATATATTGATTAGATACGCTTTTCACACCACAGCATACAGGATCTGGGATCCTGTTAAAAACGTTGTTTAGGAGTCTAGACACGTAATCATCACTGAAGAACGAGGAGTCAACGATTCGACTACTCAGTCTGCCTCAGATGATGACAAATCAACGGAGGTCCTCCTTGAAACAGAGTCATTCCAATGGGAACCTGGAAAAAGAACAAACCGAGATGTGGTGAAAAAAGTCCCTACAACAGCAAATTTGGAGCATGCAACGGTGGGACACGACGACGATGAGAACGAGATCACGTTCCCTCACATGATGCAGATCCAAAAGTTGCACAGGGTGAGAAATAAAGCGTTCAAAGCTAGACAGGCTGAGAAATCAACGGTATTGTTCTCAACAGTTGATCCATCCCACTTTTCAGAAGACAATGCTGGATCGCGATGCGTACGAAATGGTAAAGAAACCTGAAAACGCCAAAGTCTTAGGAACCCGTAGGGTGTACAAGACCAAACGAGACTCTTTAGGGCAAACGAAAAAATGGAGAGCACGACTCCTCGTACAGGGAAATCGACAGATTTTAGGGATTGATTATGACGAAGTATTTTTGCCAGTAGTCAATTTCACAGTGATGTTCCTCATGCATTTAGTCGTACTGAGAGGATGGCAGGACACGCATTTAGACGTCAAGTGCGCGTACCTCGACAAAGAGCTAAAGGAGGAAACATACGTTAAAGAACCACCCGGAATTGAAACGGATAAAAAAGGAAACAACGTTTGGAAGTTAAAGAAGTCGATATACGGCCTTAATCAATCCGGGAGGCAATAGTTCGGTAAACTCACCCAAGAACTGGAGGATTTAGGTTTCTTAAAAATGCCTGGATTCTCCTGCACGTTCCAGAAAAGCCAAGACGTCGTGTTGTTGTTCTACTTAACCGACATCATAGTCTTCGCCCGGGACAAACAAGCCTTGTCAACAGTCATAAGGATGCTGTCTTCGAAATTCGAGATATCGAATTTAGGACCTATCTAACGTCTACTCGGAGTCAACTTTGAACGAGTCGGAGACAACATCTAGATGCACCAGTCTGATTTTGTTCTGAAACTTGCAAAAAGATTAGAAATGTCACGCAACACGCTAATCAAAGTGCCACTGAACGTCGGAGCCGTCTTTAAGAAACCATCTCAAGATCAAGAAGACACAGACTTCCAATGCCGATCCTCAGTCGGAAGTCTTTTATTCCTGGCATTGAGGACAAGACCAGACATCCTGTTCGCCACGATCTTGTTCTCACAATACAATGAGCACCACTCGACCAGCCATGTCAAAGGATTGCTGCAAGTCTTGCAATATTGTCTGAATACATATTTAATAAAAAAGCCAATTTCTAATTGCAGAGATGAGTCCTTGTTTGCATACACCGATGCGTCATGGGCCAGTGACTGGGACGATAGGAAGAGCTTTAGCGGATTTATGACATTCCTTGGTGGCGTTCCACTCAGCTGGGGCTGTAAATAGCAATATGTGGTCGCCCTCAGCTCCATAGAGGCTGAGTACATGGGTCTCGTACTTTGCCTAAAGGACACAAGATGGATTTTGGAAATCTTTCGAAATTGTGACCTGGTGTTTGATGTAACTAACATACCTATAGTCTTTTCAGACAGCCTGTCGGCTATTCAATTTTCCAAGAACGAGATTGAAACCTGCAGGAAGTAACACATCGACATCCCATTTTATTTCGTCAAGAATTAGCTGCAGAAAGGGTACTTCATCCTAAAGAATGTCAGTGGACAAAATAACATCGCTGACATCTTCACAAAGCCCTAGTCCTCCGCAAATTGGAAAGATACAGGCAAGCCATGTTACAGCAAGAATAAACAGACTTCGAAGTAGAAAGGAAACCTACCAGAAACGGATCACAATTAAGGGGGGGTTTGTTAGTGTATAACCGAATTGCTTGTGTTCCCTTACAAGTTTCATACAGCTTGCATGCGAATTTGGCAGCATATATTAAGGTCAACTCTCAATATGTTGCCATAGCGTTTGTATATGTCATTTAGAATGTGTTTATCTTAATCAAATATGTTACTTACGTTTATGTTGCTTAATTTACTTGTTTCCCAGTAATTTGCGTAAGGTTCTCACATTGCACCTTAAAAATTTCGTTTTGCACCTGACCCTAGTGTGTCCCTCCATAGGTTAGAGTTTATGTGCTTTTAATTGTTGTGTGCGCTCCCATATTCTCAGAATACGTAGATAACTATTTAATTGCTTTTTTTCAACGATTTAAATAAGAGTTAACCACCCATAAACGTCTTTTTATTCAAAGCAAAGAATAACGTTATTTCCCATTGAAATAAGGTTATGGTCATGCAGGTGAAGTGCCATTGCTATCTGCCTTTCAGGCTGTTATATTTTCAGGCCATTTTCATCGACCCTGAATAGCGCACCTTCCAAAAGGTTCTGGAAAGGACCCAACTTCCTAATAACACCTACGCCTCCATCTGAAGATGGTCTGATCTCCATCCCCATGTCATCTTACACCTTCCCAAAGGCGCTGCTGTTTTGGATGCTACTTTCAATAAAACTGTTTTGTTTTCTTTGTTGCATTTTCTTCCCCATGTAAATGCTGAGTTGAACACTCGTATTTTAGTTTAGATTATTGTAATGGCGCCAAATGCTAAGTTTTCTTTATTTTTTATATGTTTATTAAAAAGTTTAACTCTAAAGTAAGTGTCCTCACAAGTTATTCGGAAATGCTGTTAAACGTTAATCTACAACTTTAAGGAATAAATGGAATACTTAATTATCTAGATAAAGCAGCAATGGATCTGCAGGTTTGAAGAAGATAACAAAGCCCAAATAAAGAATGAAGCTACCACACTCTCACGCCCTTTATATTAAAATAATATAGTATATTAAAATGTGGTTTAATTTTTTTAGATATATTAGATTTTATTGTAGGATAAATGCAAGATATGATAAAATCATAATTAAAAAATCGTTTAACTTTATACAATTTTGAATATAACATGCACACTTTAACTAATAATTTTTATATGCAAGATTAGGTAAGAGACAAAAACATCTGTTGTACTATCGGAAAAACCTGTAGTGCTAGCTTTTATTCAAAAAATTACGTAAAATTGTACAGAAGATTCAAGATAAAAAAAATAATTAAAATACAACCTACACACCTTAAAGTTCTGTTTTCAATTGTATTATAAGTTATAATCATAAACCTTAAAAAATATGGTATAAAGATGTTATTTTAACCTTAAATTTTTTTTTATTATGTTTAATTGTAGAGAACATGCAAGCTAGATGGAAACCATTATGAAAGAATCATGCACCTGTTAACAATTCTTAATATAATGTGCACACTTTAACTAATATTTTTAATTAATAATTTAGAATTAAAATAATATGGTTACGAAATGCGGTTTAGACCTTAAAAATATATTATATTCAATTGTAGAGAAAATGCATGATATGATCAAATCATTATTACAAAAGCATTAAACTTTTTTTAATTTTTAATATAACATGCACACTTAAACTGATATTTTTAACTCAAATTAAAGTAAAACACAAACATATATGTTATACTTATAGAGACACATGTAGTGCTAACCTTAATACAAATAATTACATAAAATTCTTTAAAAAATTTAATATAATACATAATAATAAAAATACAACCTTTGACTTTTCTTTAATCCTTTAGCACATACACAACTTACAGTCCTGTTTCTTAATTTTAACAAAGTTTATCAACTTTCACCTTAAAGATATATAAAAGATATGTGGTTTAAACTTAAAAAATATATTATATTAAATTGTAGACAAAAAATTGTATACAAGAAATGATGAAATCATTATTAAGGAATCATGAAACTATTAACAATTCTTAATATAGTGTGCACACTTTAACTAATATTTTTAAGCATAATAAGGTCAAAGACAAACTTAACAGTTATATTATAAGAGACACATGTAGTGCCAACTTTTATGCAAAATTATACACAATATTGTACAAAAAATTTGAAATAAGACAACATAATTAAAATAAAACGCTTGACCTTTATATAATATTTAAGAACTTACACAAGTCAAAGTTTTGTTAGAAATTGCATTATAAGTTGTAAAATTAAAAATAATCACAAATATGATAAATAGATGTGATTTTAACCTTAAAAATATATTATATTAAATTAAAAAAAAATAAAAGTTATAATGAAATAATAATTAAAAATTATTAAAGTTTTAACAATTTTTAACATAATGTGCACACTTAAACAAATATTTTTTTACATAATAAGGTAAAGGACAGACTTATATGTTATACTGTTAGAGACTTATGTATTGCTTACCTTGATACAAAAACTTACATAAAATTGTACAGAAAATTCGAGATAAGGCAAAATAATAAAGATAAAACTTTCAAACTTTATATAATACTTAAGCGCATACTCAACTTGAAGTTCCGTTTTTAATTGTATAATAATTTTAAAAAAATTCATATTGTAAAAATAGTATAATAATGAGCTAAAAGCATCATAATTATAAGATTTCATTGTAGAGAAAATGCAAGATATAATGAAATAATTATTATAAAATGATTAAACTTCTAACTATTATTAATATAATGTTCACACATTCGCTAATATTTTTAATGCACGACAATTTTATTAAAACATATCTTTTATACTATAAAAGATACAAAAAAGTTCGAGATAAGGCGAGATAATTAAAATAAAACTTTGACTTTTATATAATATTTTAGCACTAACACAACATAAAGTTCTGTGTTAAATTGTATATTAATTTTAAAAAGATAAACATAAAAAATATAGTTAAAATATGTAATTAAAATCTAAATTATATATATTACATTTAATTGTATAAAACTTATTATTATTAAATAATCATTACACTTTTAACAATTATTAATATAATGTGCACACTTTACCTAATATTTTTATGCATAATAAGGTAAAAGACAAACATATATGTTATACTACAAGAGAATTATGTAGTGCTAACCTTTATACAAACAACTACAGAAAATTGTACAAAAAATTAAAAATAAAACAAAGTAATTAAAATAAAACATCTGACCTTTATATAATATTTAAGCACTTAACTACTTAAAGTTCTGATTTGAATTGCATAAAAATTTCTAAAACATTAACCTTGAAATAATATAGCAAAAAAATGTGGTTTTTATTATTTATATATATTGAATTTAATTGTAGAGAAAATGCAGGATTTGTTTAAATTATGATTAAAACATCATTTAACTTTCTACAAGTCTTAATATAGTGTGCATTCATTAACTAATATTTTTACGCATAATATAACCAAAAACAAACATATCTAGTATAATTTTAAAGACACATATAGTGCTAACCCTTATAAAAACAATTACTTAAAATTTTACAGAAAAAAACGAGATACGGCATAATAATTAAAATAAAACCTTTGACCTTTATATAATACGTAAGAACTTACACAAATTGAAGTTCTGTTTTTATTGCTCTGTAAGTTTACAAAAACAAACCATTACAAAATATAGTATAAATTTGTAGTTAAAACCTATAAAATATTTTTTTATACTATAAGAAAAACCTGTAGTGCTAGCTTTTATGCAAAAAATTACGTAAAATTGTACATAAGATTCAAGATAAGAGATAATAATTAAAATACAACCTTTGACCTTTATAATATGCTGAAGTACCTACACAACTTAAAGTTCTGTTTTTAATTGTATTATAAGTTATAATCATAAACCTTAAAAAATATAGTATTAAGATGTTATTTAAACCTTAAAAAATGATTATATTTAATTGTAGAGAACATGCAAGCCATAGTGAACTCATTATTAAATATTCATTAACCTTTTAACAATTCTTAATATAATGTGCACACTTTAACTAATATTTAAACACATAAGGTAAAAGACAAACATATCTGGTATACTATGTAAG
>JAQIXS010006715.1:0-10249 GCA_034700785.1 Rossiulus vilnensis | reverse complement strand
TGCAATAAGTCGTCAATGACTCTCTGACAATGCGCCGCCGAGTTTCTAGCACCCATGGGCATCCTAGTGTATTTGAAAACTCCGAATGGAGTTATGGTGGCGAGTAGATGTTGGGAGTCAGCATGTAAGGGAATTTGCCAGTAGCACTGTGTTAGATCAACTGAGGACATGAGTGGCGCATGGGTGGTTTCAGCTATCATCTGATCAACTCTAGGGAGCGGATAGGTGTCTGGCACCGTGACTTTGTTAACCGCTCGGAAATCTGTGACCAACCGTAACTGATCCGGCCGCCCTGGTTTCTGCACTAACAGGGATGGAGCCGCCCACTCAGATTTGCCCGGAATAATGAATCCTTTGTCGAGGAGCTTCTGTACCTCGGTGCGAAGCTGTTCCCGGCGTTTAGGGGACTGTGCATACAGTTTAGACCGTATGGGCAAACACCCGTCCACGATGGAGATTCGCTGGGGTTCCACCTTCGCGGGGGGTCCGGGAGGTAGGAAGACTTTGGAGAACCGGTCCAACAATTGATTAACTTGGTATACTTGATCTACAGATAACCCATCTCCCTCATCCGGACGTAAGGAGGCAGTATGGACTCACACATTTGCAATTTGTGCAACGGCAGGTACGTCACAGTTGGACGCCCCACCCGCATAGGACCACGAGTGGGACGCAGGGTGAATAGAGACCTGATGTTGGGCCATAAAATCTAAACCGAGCAGAAGAACTTTGCCCTGAAAAGTGGGTGCAAGTAACAGTTTGTGGACAACTTGCAAGGTGCCTATGCTTATAGGTAGATTGGCTTCATACAATGTCTGACGGCAGGGCAGTTGATCCGCCAGTTGCACAACTTTGGACACTGCTGTGAATGGGGTACCTAATTCTCTAAGCCTAAGTAGAAGTCCATTCCCCCCCACTGACGAGTTGGAGCCTGTGTCGAATATAGCTGTGGCTTGAGTGCCCCCCACCTCACATGGACACTGTACAAAAGGGCCGTCCGCAAAGGAGGACTGGGAGTGGACGGCTAAGATCCGTATCATCTGTGTACGTACTTTATCTGCACATCTGTTGGGACAGGAATGAATAGAGACATGTGGATAACCACACTCTCTACACCCCGCCGGAGGATGCGGGGCACCCGCTGAAGGTAGACTGCGAGAAACACCACTGGGTACTTCGGACGAAAGAGCAGGCGTAATCCTCCGACTCCCCCCCGGTACGGAGGCCGGTCGTCGATGTTCTGATGCATAATTCTGATCCCTAGGGCGGTGACCATCTTTCCGAGAAGAGTGGTCACGTCCAGTCTGGGAGCGAGAGCGACGCTCCGACGCTCGATGACGGAACCATGAACCTGAGTCCGTCAAGATGCGTTCGGCATGCAAGGCCGCCGACCACACATGAGAAGTGGTGGGTAATAGCCGTTTATCCATTTTTTCTTTAATGTGACGATGGAGAGCCTCAAACATTGTGTCTACTTTCTGAGCCTCCGACATAGGATCTCTTAGGGACTCAATGAGGTCGGATAGCTCATTCAGAAATTCATTGGTGCGACTGCCCTGCTCCTGATGCATTTTGTGCAGGGAGCGCTTGATGTCCGCATCCGAAGCGGCCCTGTTGAAGCGGATGCTAAGGCAATGAATGGCCTCTGCGTAAGTAGGCACCATGCATCCCGTTCGTGACCACCATGTGAGGGCGTCATCCTCCAACACCCAAAAAAGGGCCGCATAGGCCTGATCATCCGCCAAACCATTGTCATCCTTAAATGCTGTGAATTTTCTAAGCCAGCTATCAAAATTATCCTTCCTACCTGTAAAAGGGCGGAGGCCCTTGAACATCTCGGTGTAGGTGATTGGCACAGGGACGGAGGTCCCGGAAGTCTGAACAACCGTCGTGCGAGAAGTAAGAGGCGGAGTTTTCGACGCAGACGTAGGATCAACTGATTCAAATTTTGTCGCCACTGCCGGGGGATATAGGACTTGATGATGGGGGGTGTTGGGAAAAGCGGGCGCTGGGGCGGCTGGGTGACAGAACGTGCCCGAAGGCAGATAAAATGGCGGACGACATGCTCCAGACGGAGGAGCTGATTTGGGACCAACAGGGTTAATCACGTGAGTAAGGTGGTACGGAGACGCCACCGGTGTGGGGTGTTGTTTGAAGACAGATCTCGGTGCAGTGGTAGTCGGCACCTGAAACGAATAAGGCGCCGTGAGGCAAGGGTCGCGCACTTGAAGACGCTGCACCTGAGCTTGTAAAGCTCGGGAGAGGTTTCTCTCCTGTTGGAGCAACAGCTGGGTGCAGCCGCCTGGGTTGATGTGGACTGCACGGCTTCCTCTGTCGCTGTAACCTCCGTTGGCATGTCGATGCAGGTGGTGTCCATGTTGGCCCTCGTAAACAAAGGGATCGGAGAATCTGGCATAACGGATGGCATGAAAGGCGATGGGGAATAGCGGTTAGGGGCCAAGTTCGCCGACAAGACCCGCCGTGACGAGGACGGCGGCGACTGATGACCAGGGAAATCCGATTGGAATGACACCGGTACCTCCCCTCCTAGAAAGGTACGATCCGTCTTCGGGGTAATCCCATGAGCAGTGCGATAAAGTCTTTCCAATTCTCCATGTCGAAGGATGTACTGGAAGATGTAGTCGTCGCGAGGAACGAGCTCGTTGGGCGCCAGTTATGAGGACATCATCCCTTGTAGTCCTCACGTTGGTATATTTCGGAAGCGAAGTCTGCAGATGAGGGTTCATATGTGACGTTTTAAATAAAAAGTCTTTGATGACAAACGTTCTTTCCTATGGATCCACTTTTATTGCTCGTAATCAATATACATAGGTTTGATGACGAGTTTTTCGTTCGGGGGATCGGACCGGGCACCAGCTACAGTTAAACAAGGCTGGCGCTACTAACTACTATGTGGATTACATACAGTAAATAGGATGGGTACAAAATACATGTAAAATCTAAGGCTAACTTTGGTGACTTATGAAAGAAGGCAATAACTACTGATGGATCCCGCTCGCAGTGAAAAGGAGCGGAATGTTCTCATCTTCTCTCTCTCAAAACCCAAGATCTTCTGTCTTGAAAAGATTCCCTCTCCACTGCTCTGGCACCTCTCTGCTTCTCAGACTCCAGGGGGTCATCCTGTGCGGATGTTATGACAACGGCAGCCGACCAGATGGCCCCGTTCATTAGGTGTTTCCTAGAATTGTAGGAAAAGGGTGTTACGTGTTGCTATATCATCATTATTAAATTATTAAAAAAGTAAGAAATATTAAAGTATATTATTGTTAATTTTTAAGCCTGCTCATCATGCGACTGGCTTTAGAAAATGGAACCATTCAGACTCAGTCATCATTTGGTTTAAAAGGCTGATAAAACAAATGATGACTGAATCTGAATGGTCCCATATTACTGTTAATATCATTAATAATTATTAAATATTAGAGTATATTACTGTTAATATCAATAATAACTATTACTTTTAGGAGTGTTCTAACATAGCAATGAAATAAAACTTCAAATACTTAATTCAGACAAGTCTTCATCCAATTTAAATGTAATATGAAATGCAGCTATATAATCAATTTATACTTTGTTTGTAATCGACTAATAAATAGTTTTGAGTTAAATCAATCAAGCTAAAATAAAAGACAAAACTCATTAATTTATAAAACGGCCGGTGACGATTTTTATTCATAATACCGGTATTACAAAGGTAAAGCCAGTTGTTAACCTTCTCCATAAGGGCTACACTGTATATCTTGCATAACTAACAATCAGTAAAGCACTTCATAAATATATTTTTACACAGACACAATTTGCATTTCCAATAATCTTTTTTAAGTTAATAAAGAATTTCAAAAGTAGACCCTTCTTGTCTGCAAATGCTTAAAAAAACTAAGCCCTCAGAATCTGACTCCATACACAGACAATCTCACATACTAATTTTAAGTAGCGATTTTTACTCTCAGCCCTCAGATCTAGTCAAAAAAATTCTAGACGAGATTGGGATAAAAATCTTCCATTGAAGAAAAATTCTTACAAATCACTGCTCTATTTACGAGATTTTAGGCAGTCACATCCAATGAAAACAAATATAAAAGGATCTGAAAATCCCTTCAAAAAGTTTATCAAAGTGGATGCTAGTTCTTCATACTGCATTTTTTTAGCCTCTCATAGATAGAACGCACTGTACCAAACATTTATCTTGCACACCTATTAAACTCTAATTTGAAAACTTTCCTGGAGATGTGCATAGCTTTAACTTGTTAAAAATGACCCAACTTATGTTAACTAAATCGCCTTCAGAAGCAAGCTTTTAACTATGCCAACTTTAAAGGAACAATGATGATTGCATTTATATCGCAAAGCACAAAAATACCAATGGAATATTGCAAATGTCATAATTATTTATTTTTAAACTACTTTTTTTTTCTTTATAACCTACTAAATTTGAAATTTAAAAAACTACGATCGCTATTATTAATTTGTTTAATTATTTAACGAACAAACTGAATTAGCATCGCGTTATTCCATCAATAACAAATTCGTGACCACGTGCAGAATTATTTAATGTGGCAAAAAAGGTATATGATTTACTGAAAAAAGCAACAGGATGATAATCAACAATTTTTCCGTATCCATTTTAATGACTAAATTAAAATAGGTTGGAGCCATCAACATTTCAATTTTAGAGCGCAAGTACTTTGTAAAATGATGTTGATGAATAACCATTTCCAGCTGAATCCATCAGTAACGTTATTTCCTCTAAAGTGGTGCATCTATACCCATGAGGGCAGTTTCGCCACAAATCATACTCGTCCATTTTGACGAACAATTCTTTGGCATTGCCCTACAGATGATTACAAAGGAGGCTAAAAACTGATTTCATGTCACATCATTGCATACAAATAACATACCCACAAACAACTATGAATGATGAAGGCATTATTATAGGGCTAGACAAATCATATAAACACAAAAGCAGCGTTATATAGGCCATCACAGTCATAAAAAGGCTTGAGAGAAGCACAGTTATTTCTCAACAATCACTAAGGGAATCATAAAAGGTAGTACAGTCAAGCAGGCAGTTTTTCAGATCGATACGATACGTGGCTTGTTGGTTTTATCAAAGTATACACAGAATTAGGAGGATTAATGAATACAAATAAGGAATGTTACAATGTGGCCAGAAAATAAGGCAAGTTTTAAAATTGCTTAATGCACCGTAGCTGCCCCAATAAATTAGTTGAGAATGACACCGAGAAGCTCCAAATGCCCTGGCTTACGTTAGATAAATCCTTGTAGATCAGCAGTGTGATAATGGCTAAACCTGCATGGCACTGATACTTCAATCTTAGAAGTGGAACACACGGCAAAAAGTATTTCGGTCGAACCAGGAAGAATATTCACTTTCTTTCATTAAGTAATGAAAGGTATGTGACATATCATTTATATGTATGTATAATATATACAGTATCACTAAAAATGAAGGCACAGGAGCTTGCTATGACTTGAGGTTTTCCCGCAATGCCAGCATCTGTTCCTCTCCAAGCTTTATTTTGTCGTCAATTTCCCTGGAGTCCATCAGAAGTTTTCCTTTCATTTTAATAAAATGGTCATAATCTGCATATTCTTCAGAAGACAGATAATTATGAAGAAAGTTTGAAACTTGCACTCCACGCCGATCAATGCTCTCTTTCAATTTTTTAGCCTCTTCGTGCTGTTCACAAAGTTTGTTACGCTTTGCTTCGAGGGATTTCTGTAAGACAAAATATTCACACTATAACAATCACAGTGGGCATTGTGATTTGGGATTCTGAAATACCATCTATTCAAAAACGAATTCTGGGTACGATAAAAAGAAATGTTTACCAATTAATTGGATCATGAAATACTATTTTTTTGCGCACACAGGTGAGCGTTGATTTTTTTTGTTAACGTTTTGGGCCAAGGTTCTTTTATAAAATTCTCTCAAACTAACGTATTTTCAAACTCACCTTTTCTTCAGGGTTTGCATCTTCCAACAGCGTCATCAATGCATTTTGTGCCCTGGCCAATCGACCAGAAAGGCCCAGAAGAAGACTGGTGATTTTCTCCACTTCTTCCACATGCAGCTTAAATTTGTCCACTTCGTTGGGCTTGGCCAACTGCTCCACCCTGCCAGTCACTGACAAGCCCAATTCATCGTTGAAAGTAATTTCTTCCTTTATGGCCAACTGTTCCAGTCGCAGAATTTTCAATTTACGAGTGATACTATCTACGAGCTCAGACTAAATTACATAAAATAAAAATTGGGCAACTGTTAAATGTCTGAACGAAACCAACATAAGTTCGTGTGAGTTATCAATATACAAACATTACACAATACCTTCTTCTCTGATAATTCAGAACCATTTTTAACATCTGCGATAGAAACAGGATTACCCTGTTGCATATTCTTGTTGTACCTAGTAAGAAATTTTGCCTTTGATTCAGAAGTCGTAAAGTAGGCTGAATCTGCAGGAAGCTGAACATCACTAGACTTCCTAATGAAATATCAATTACAAAATGTGAATTAGTCATAATCAGTCATCAACACTAAAGCATCAAATGAATCAAAAGTAATTACAATGGAAGATTGTTACTAGAAAGTATAGTTTAAAAGTGAAATAATAATCACACAATCGCTATAGATAACCTTTTTTACAAGGTCCAAAAGAATAAATAGCATATATAAATAGCAACACAAAAAGGGAAATCCATTTCCCTTTTTAACTCGCAGGTGAAAGTGGCAACAGGATGGATTTAATGTTTTACCGTTTAATTTGCTCCAAAGCAGGTGGTGGGGAAGAGGGTGATGAATTAACAAAGCAGCGCTGAGTGACATCCCTTTCCTTCATGCCAACTTCAAAGATACCTTCCATGTAGTCGGCCATGGTTTTCATTTCTGGTGCAGGAACTGTTCAACCCCATAAAAAATTAGCATTCAAACTAAACTATTTTTTTAAATATCCAAATGATTGTCTGAAATTGGTACGAACCTAAAATATGACGTAGGGCACTGTCTTGACCCGAAAGATGGCTGATCAAGTCTCTGGAAAGTCTTTCGCATTCAATCTCTTCGTCGCGCTTCTTCCTCCCTAATTTAGTGATGGAAGGGGTTGTTTGAGTCATAGGTTCGGCCAATTTCTGATTTCCATCTTCTGGCGACTGCCTAGGACTTTTGCAGATTGGTTTTCCAGTTGTCTGACAGTAAGCAGAAGGACTCGATGATTTTTGCCCGTCAGTGAGCAACGTTGGGATACTGCCGGAAAGTGACGATGATGAGGACGGCAAAGACTGTTCAGTTTCCTGCCAGCAAGAAATTGACGACGTTGCCGAATTGCTGCTTTCCACAGATCGCAAAGATTCTACACTGCCAGCCGCCTTTAAACGAGATGCAGGGCTAAATCTCTGTTCAACAACTTTGTCTTGGCCACTCGACGTCGGTATCGTCCCTGAGCCATTTCCCACAACGCTTGAATCCATTTCTGAATCTCTGGCTGGTACTTTTTCACTTAAAGGATGAGATCCAGTTGATTGTTTTGTCTTACTTGTCATCTCGCCAGAATGAAACACTAGCGTAGTATTGGACTGCCTAATGTTATGCCATTGCTCCCAGGCACCTTTGAGTTTAAAAAACAAGAAAATAATCGTCATTTTCACAATTTATGTGATATATATACATAATGCTGCGCTCTAACCAATGAAAATTATACATACTGCACGGGCTTAAAGATTTGTCCATTTTGTTTGACTGGATTATAATCTGGTGGCAATTGTTGTCAGTGCGGAGCTGCTCTCCACGATACCTCTGGCACGTTCTGGAAGAATAAGACATTTATGTTAAAATGACATTTCAATTATATCATACTAGCTAGTAGGTAGGTGTAACCATGATTCCTAGAAACAAACGTGTCGCCATCACTTTGGGGATGCAGATCCTCTAAGGATGTGAGCAAATCACGCTATAGGATGTCGAACTACATATGACATAAGTTGAAATGGCTTAAAAACACAATCGCGAGTAAGTCGGAGCAACTAACCACTTTTTCGCCCATTATTAGATTGTAAGCAATTATATGCTCACTATCAAAAAACGAAAAAACAATTGCTTAAAATCTCACCGGCAAGCAAACCAATATTTCAACTCACATAACGCAAGTACACAAGTTGAGACTACCAGTCCATGGTCATTGCATTCATAAATTAAGCATCCTTGTGGCTAATATAAAACAATGCGTTTGAAGAATGTTTTGACTACAATGCTTCTGCAGACTTTGGTTGGTTTTTTTTCTATAATAAATTTCAAACAGAAACTAGTAGAAATGATAAGCCGCCACCAGCACACTATTATTATCGCATATGCCGAGTTTGGCAGATATGATATACTAAAGATCGTTTGCCGAGTCCAACACAATGGCGCAGGTGGCTCGAGTTGAAATTCATCATCCAATTGTGTATTTTATGCACAGTCATAACATTCGCTTCTCCACATCGCCTGCATGCTCACCCCAAACACGTTTATAATGCATCCGAATATGCGTGTAACAAGAAATATTGAGCAATAATGACATTGGCCATCAACGTCCTTGCTGATAGCTTCCTTCTCAATTCATTAGCATATTGCTGAAAATGGCACGGCACTAAAACAGCTAATGAAACTGAAAGACTGGTGCTAATTGACCATAAAATCACTCAGTATAGCTCACGAAGAAATGACCAAAGCATTGGAAAACAAAAGGTGACATTGCGGTTTCATTGTTACCTACTGGAGTGCTTGGGTCGACAGATGTCCGGGCTACACTTAAAAACCTGGGTAGGGGGAAGAGGACTGGCCACGCAATGCCCGTTATTCTTGGCAATTGGCAGTTTGCAACCTAGGATAGGTTATTATAGGGTCAGTTGAACAGATTTTAACTGTTCTGTTTCCAAACTACGTAAAGCACGGGGAAAAATTGAGTGGCATGTATTAGTTTTAGCCATTCACAACAAAAAAAAACGTTTTGGAAGTTCAAAGTTCCTACACATATCTGGAGTCGGACGTATGACCCAAATCCCTATGAAACTATGCCCCCCTTCCAGAAAAAGATGTTGCATTAATTTTCACTAATGTTCATACTGATGTACTACGCAATCTTGAGCATGGAGGGAGAGGAGGCAGTACTGCATTACTGCCGACTGTCTTAAGCTAGCCCTATTTGCTTTCCTACACTAGTTCACATATTTCTAAAAATTCCAGAACTGGTAACAAAATAGCTTTTCTTGTTGTTGGTTTTCCTAAAGTCCTCAACCATTCAAGTAGGAACAACATGCACCATATACTGCGACTACTGTTAAACTAAAGATATTCTCGACTCAGTCTCATTTTATGTGTATCTCCTCTGTATCTTTTGCCAACTCTTTGGCGTAAAATAAATATAATAATAATATAAGTGCAATAACCAAGCAGCAGAAAAGTTATAGGGCTGTGATATTACTTTCATAACCAAACTTTTTACTATGATTTTCAATAATTTTGGAATTCTGTATGCGACAGCTGGCATCGCACAGCAGCAAGCTAAGATCCCATTATGAATAATAAATACGTTAGGATGCAAGTCTGGTTTAATTTTAAAAATCAAACCCAATTATTGATTTTATAAGCAATGGAAATTACAAACCCAATTCCAGTTTCATTTTGTTTCTAATAAACTCGACTGTGATTTAAGCAAGGATTAGTGTTTTAAAGCAATCAATTTTGTTTCTCCCAAGCTCAGTAAAAAAAGCCTTTCGCCTTCTAGAGATATACTATTGTACAGATTGATACAGTGTCCGTATGACTGTTCAAATACATTCTAAACAGTTGCACGCTTTTGTATTATCGATAAATCCATACCCTGCATTATTCAAGATGTTTGAATTAAATATGAGGCGGCAGCGAATTCACTCACCTCCCAGCCATGGTGTACTTTCCCATATTTCAATGGAGTCGCAACAAGTTTCCAAATGTTTACATCAGAGCTACTTTTAAACATATTTCAAGGGAGCCCAGTCAGCAGGAAATCCGAATCTAAATCGCGTCAAACTGTTGTCGAGTTCACCCCGCGCCTATCATCCCGTCGTCAGCCTCAAATTGTGGTAAATTTCCGTAACGAAATACGTCGGTGACGAAATAAGTTTTTGAAAACTCCGTTCACTAAAAGCAACAACGCTGATTCATCCAACAAGGGCTTGCTCTCCCAGTCAC